>SEYY01020720.1:47500-55000 GCA_009176605.1 Armadillidium nasatum | reverse complement strand
TATATATATATATATATATATATATATATATATATATATATATATATATATATATATATATATATATATATATATATATATATATATGGTGAAAAATACTACAGGCCCACTTAAAATCCAACATAGCTGGGGAATTCAATTCAAACTTTGATCAATTAATTTTTGGCTTATAAACTGATACATAGAATTTGAAAAGTGTTTAAGTCATAGAAAGTCATTTCAAAAAATAACTTCTATTACTTAAAAAATACTTTCTCATACCAAAATAAAATGTTTTCTCTTTGTATTTTTTTTAAGACCTTCACTCAGTGACTATTGTGATCTTAATTAAATAATAAAAAGAATTCATACACATTTAAATTATGTATTTTTCATGGACTGTAAACCTTAACAATAATAATACATTATTATTATTTAAACTTTTTATATTCTAATAAATTATAACTGTAGAAATAATCATCTGTGAATAATATTCATCTATCACATACTAACATGTTTCACTATTCAGAAGGTTAGGCCAATTCACTGATCATAGGTATAGTTTTCCCCTTCAGTCGAATTTAGGTTAAGGTGAACTAGTTTATTATCTAACTACAGTTTACCAAATAAGGCCTATTTGCTAGCCATTAGGTAAACATTTAACCTTTAAGTCTAAATTAAGTTAAGCTGAACTAATTTATTAAATCCAAAAAAATTAGTTTGACTTAACCTAACCTAGATTTGAACGGAAAATATATTTAGCGGCCAGTAAATAGGCCTAACTTTGCAAACGAATGCTCTTTCAGTATTTATCTAATTAGTTTGACTTAACCTTGATTTTAATTGTAAGACTAAGCCCACAGCCAGTGAATGGGACTAACCTGGTGGACACTGGTTCTCTCAGAACCAAAAAAAAAAAGGAAATAAAAGCTTTGATAACGTATTGCTGATATATATATATATATATATATATATATATAATATATATATATATATATATATATATATATATATATATATATATATATATATATATATATATAATATATATATATATATAATATATATATATATATATATATATATATATATATATATATATATATATATATATATATATTATATATATATATATATATATATATATATATTCCTGGTTACTATGTCAGATCAATTATGGTAACTTTCATTTAACAACTAAGGAAACTATGGTTTTGCTTATATTTTATTTAGTCATAAATGAAAACCATTAGTTTGAGTTCTTCGTCTTAAACAATGATATTGTCAGTATAAAGTACAGATATTTGCTACGTAATTAATAGCCTAACCAACAATTTTTCAATTCATTTTAATACATTTGCAGTGTTTCCTAGAAAAATAATGAAAATCAGTTATAAGGTCCTTCCATCAAACAATTATCATAACATTAAAGCAAACTTGTGATTGCTAAGTACCATAATTACTATATATTTTTATATAGGGGATGGATCAATAATAAGATCATTTAATAATTAGAAATCAATTCAAAGTATGATATTTCATAATTGTGCAACCATGCCAAAAAAGAAAGCATACGCCTATGTTATTTTAAAAATTAAACAAATAAAAAAAAACTATCATAAAAATACTACACACATTTCTACTCTGTGAATGGGGAACTGAAAATTGATTTCGAATCCCATATAATTTCCTATAAGCTTATAAATTTATCAATATAAGCCACAAGCTGATGACACCTAAACTTTTAACATCTAAAAATATGACACTGATGTTGGTGTAAATTCTTAACATATTGTTTGAACCATAAAAATGGTAAACATCCGGCAACTATAGAAATCTACTACAGGTCATTAACCAGTCAAGTCTATAAACTAAGCACTTCAATCAATTTATTCTAAGTACATTCACTTCAAGTTTTATCCTTTCACTTGTTTATTCATCGAGATTACAAACTGGAAGTTGAAAATGTTTTAAATTCACATAACTATGGACACGATCGAAATCGATTTCATTCTTTTAAGTATTCTAAATCTTATCCTTTGTGCTGAACTAAAACAAGATGTACCATTTGAAAACTCTTGAGTTTTAATATTATTAAAATAACCACAGTATGTATGTAAAATAATAACTAAAACAATTCGATTGACTCAATCCTTTCTCCTTGACAAGCAGTTCCGGGTTCGGGTTTCGCAGTCACTGAACGTTCACTACTTGTTTTTAAGTATTTTTTTCTCAAAACGGGATCAAAAATTGTGATTGTATTAAAGTTTACCTTATGACTTCGATTTCCCTGTCATATACAAATGAATTCGTACTTACTGTTGATTTATCTCTTAAATTCTTTTTCTATCTAAATTCGAAAATAAAATTTTCTCATGCCTCCTCTTTTCCCTGAAGATTTCGTTAATGATAATTTCAATGTTCACAGCCGCCAATGACTTTCCCATAGGTCTCAAGGTCTCTCACTCTTACTGGCTGTCTTAAATTTCTTTATTTCTTTTCACAAGTATAAATGTTACATCGTTCGTACTGTCACAATTCCAACAAATCGATACTCTTGAAGCACAACTCCTTCTCAATCTCTTCTCGTGATCTTTCTGGGACAGATCACACTATTTCTCTTTCAAGACTAGCTTTAAAGAGCTGTAAGACGCCTTCGTAATTTCTTTTCTCCCATCCTATTTCCTTGGTTTTTAGTAGTGGAACGACTGGAATCTTGGGATTTTTATTTTCCCAAATGTTCTCTCTCCTATCTCTCGCTCTAGTCTCTTTCTGTCACTTGAGTTGTTGCATCACTTTCCCTCTCTCTTATCGCTATTGCAACGGATACTGCCTTTCTGAATTCTCCCGTGGCATACCTCCTATATTAAGCAGGGCTGGTGAGACTCCCTTTTCTGCACAGTCTCATCTTTTCTCTTTTCAACTCACTTACCCCAGATTAAATCGCTACACCTAATCTTACATGTACTCTACTGATAAAAGTTTGGAACACACTTCCTTTATTTATTTTCCAAACTTCCAATGGCTTGCATACTTTCCAAAGTTGCATATCAGGATATATGGGCCTTTTGATTTGACCCTGTTTCAGGAATTCTCGCAATCTGGTGAAATTTGATTGGGCCTCCGATTTTCTCTATCAGAGGAGAAATATATATATATATATATATATATATATATATATATATATATATATATATATATATATATATATATATATATATATATATATATATATATATATATATATATATATATATATACTGAAGAGCAAAATCAAGCACCACTGGAACAAACTTCAAAAGGAGGATACTGAAACATACAAAACGGGTAGTAACATTGTTAATATACAGCACATGATTATGCATAATGGGGATATGTGGTTGGAACTCGTGGGAACTCCCGGGACCATGGGACACCATGGCATATAAGTAAGGTGCTGTGCAAAACTGCAGAGTGCATGTGCCTGCCACCTGTCCATGGCCGTCAGTACCTTGTCTGGCCTCCCCTTGCACATATGACAGCTAAACACCGTTGATGCATGATGGAGAGGAGGTTCTGGATGGTTTCCTGTGGCAGTTCCTCCCATAGACATACAACCGTTTGTCGCAGGTCGTTAAGGCTATGTGGCTAGTGCTGTAGCCGTTGCAACCATCTTCTCAGTGTGTCCCACAGATGCTCGATGGGGGATAGGTCGGGACTGTATGCGTGGCAGTCCAATGTTCGAATCCTACCGTGTTATGGTAATCACCAACACATCTGGCTACGTGCGGTCTGTTGTTATCCTGCATTGAGGACGAAGGCTTCACCGATGTATGAGCCAAATGGTACGACGTACGGTTCGAGTATGTCTGTTATGCATCGTTGTCCGGTTAGGTACACTGCATCAAAGACGTGTAACTCTGTGGCAGGCATGAAAGATATACCACCCCAAACCACAACGACCCCACCACTAAAAGGGAGTATCTCTTGCATTATGTATGACGCATAGCGCTCATGACGCCTCCGATAAACCCTGGAACGTCCGTCGGAGCTGTGCAGATTGAATCGGCACTCGTCCGTAAATATTATATTCTTCCAATCCTGGGACCGCCAATGCAGGTGTTGTCCGAAAGACATCCTTGCTCTTTGGTGCTCCCTGGTGAGCTGGGGCCCTCTTGCTGGCCTCCGTGTGTGGTATCCATGTTCCGCGAGCCGACGTCAAATGTATTCGTGCTAACAAGGGAATGATAGACAGCCTGCATATCAACACAATGGTCACATGGTGTTGCATGATGTGATCGCGATCTGCCATTAACTGTACACATCTGTCCTTTACGGCCGTTGTTGCCCGTGGTCTACCTTGGCTAGGCAGCCTGGTGTGAGCCTGTGTCAACTCATACCTCTGTGGAACCCTTCCATCGCCCCATTTGGCGTTTGCCGTACCCTTCAGCAGCCAGTGTTGTGATTGTCACACAGTTGTCGTGTGTCAAACTCCGTCGTAACCTCTCCATATTACTTGCACAAACGTTAAAGGATGAATACTCTCGATACCCGGCATACCCGTGAACGTTACCTTCTCCTACCACGTCACGCACAGAATTTGGCTGGTTTGCCATTTTACCGTATTTTCGTTGATATCACACCTACGTCCCGACCATCGATACTAAACTGCATTATCTGGGTAGGTATGGGCACATACCTCCACACACAGGCACTCCCATTACCCTACAATATCGTCGGGACCTCAAAACTGATAAATTGTAGATGGTGCGTTAATTTTGCTCTTATATATATATATATATATATATATATATATATATATATATATATATATATATATATATATATATATATATATATATATATATATATATATATATATATATATATATATATATATATATATGAAAATAAAATGAAAGTACATTATGTCTCCAGATGTAGCTTCAAATTAACAAGTCTCTTATTATTGTTAACTACTAAACCCGAAAACCTCCAACCTCTTAAAATTTAGACTATTTCTTAACGCCAAGAACCGAGAATTTGATACGCAATACAAAACACTATTTTCTAACGACAAAAGCATGGGACTGAACTTTTGATGATAAAAACAAGGCACTTGGCTCTTTCGATGATAAAAATAAAACACTGAGTTCAGCGATCGGCATATTTAACTGACCCATATTTTGGAGGCAAGGAAACAGAATGACAAAATTTTTAATATTTATATTTTTTATTTTTATTCTTTATTTTTATTTTATTTATTTATTTATTTTTCCTTTGTTTTATTTAATATTTTATTTTATATATATATATATATATATTATATATATATATATATATATATATATATATATATATATATATATATATATATATATATATATATATATATATATATATATATATATATATATATATATATATATATATATATATATATATATATATATATATATATATATATATATATATATATAAATATATAAATATATATATATATATATATATATATATATATATATATATATATATATATATATATATATATATATATATATATATATATATATATATATATATATATATATATATATATATATATGATCGCTCCTATGTAGATACAGGAATATATAAACATAGAAGGAGTTGTGAGTGTCTGGTCTCTCGTAAGTTGATAGTTTCGTGCTGAAAGAACCACTGCACATAGGGTTAGATTAAGTGAAAAGTTTCTTATTTCAAGTTCTGTCATTCTCCCATAAGGAATACTCTTCAGTCAATTTATAGTTTAGTGAGATTAGATGTTTGCGAGTAATCCAAATATGTATTGTGAACTTCTTCGTCAACTAGGTAGGAACCAATATTTTTTGTTTTTTTGTTTTAGAAGGCATATATTATCAAATTTAACTCGTTCTGAGCATCAACAATAGCTATGTACACCAGGTATCTTGTACTCCCACTGTTGACAGTCCTTTCTGGCAACTGTCCAGGGATTTTTCCTTCATATACAGTACAAGTCAGTGCCTCAAGAGTCTTTCTATCCCGGAGACTCTGCCCACCACATGACGAACTTTTACTATATCGTCAGGATCAAGCATCGACCCTTATTAATGTAGTTTTTTTTGATAAGACCAGTTCAGTGTAACCTGAAGAGGCTCTCAGTTTATATATAGCAAAGCTGCATTTAGTGATTCTAGAGGGAGTACATCACAGTTACTCGTTCACCAACTAGGATCTTCATCATCGACCACCAGTCATACATTAGACGGACTGTATATTGAAATAAATATTGAGCTCTGCATTTGTATGAATGACTTTAAGTCGACAGCAACATAATTGCTGAAGTGTGTTAGGGCCAGAGGGACGCACAAAACTTCTCTAAGTAATTGTTCCTTATATATACATATTAACATACATCTCAACATTATGATATGAACGAACATTCTTTTCCAGGAATATAATATATATATTATATATATATATATATATATATATATATATATATATATATATATATATATATATATATATATATATATATATATATATATATATATATATATATATATATATTATATATTATATATATATATATATATATATATTATATATATATATATATATATATATATATATATATATATATATATATATATATATATATATATATATATATATATATATATATATATATATATATATATATATATATATATATATATTATATATATATATATATATATATATATATATATATATATATATATATATATATATATATATATATATATATATATATATATATATATATATATATATAATATATAATATATATATATATATATATATATATATATATATATATATATATATATATATATATATATATATATATATATATATATATATATATATATATATATATATATATATATACATATATATATATATATATATATATATATATATATATATATATATATATATATATATATATATATATATATATATATATATATATATATATATATATATATATATACTTTAATTTCTAGTTCTTTTAGTAATCCACTTCATAATAATAATTCCATCTTCTTCCATAAAGAGGAAGAACTTCAACAAGGTCAGTAGAGGCTATTATCATCTGTACAGCATTATTACCTCTGCGTCAAAATTTACCTTAGAACGTTACTCTACATATAACATTTGCTTTCACTTTCAAAAACCGTCTGAATAGAAATCATTACAATCTTTGTATCAGTCTTTAAAATAATTACTTATGAAGGTTTTTATTGCCAAATTTTTTTCGACACAAAAAATTTCAAACGAGTTTATTATTATTATTATTATTATTATTATTATTATTATTATTATTATTATTATTATTATTATTATTATTATTATTATTATTATTATTAATAATTATAATATAATAATAATAATAATAATAATAATAATAATAATAATAATAATAATAATAATAATAATAATAATAATAATAATAATAATAATAATAATAATAATAATAATAATAATAATAAT
>SEYY01020720.1:32500-37500 GCA_009176605.1 Armadillidium nasatum | reverse complement strand
TCAGTGTTTATTTCAAGGTTGGAAAGAACAAATTTTTGAGACTTTGGAATAATAATTTTTGAACAATTTTTAGAGAATTTTCAAGTTCAATTAGTTAATTTTTGATAAAGTTCTTGGATCGTTTTTAAAATATATCCAAAATTAATCAAATGAAATGAATCCTTGGGTGTTTTGATTCAGGGATGATTCTGGGACAAATTACACATTTTTTATATAAATTTTAATTTATCAAAGGAGGCCAAGTTTGTAGCTCATGGGATGCTATATCTTTAAACAGCTCAGTGTAGATTTGAATATCATTATGGATTTGTTTACTACATATAACTTTATCTGTTTGAATGTAAATGATTGGGGTGCATATATAATTATAATAATAATAATAATAATAATAATAATAATAATAATAATAATAATAATAATAATAATAATAATAACAATAATAATAATAATAATAATCTTTCTTTTTAATTTTAGATCTTTTCCTGTGAAGATACCGAATAAAAGAATAAGGTCGATTTCGAATTGATTCAGAAACGATTTCACAGGTTTGCATTAGTCTGACTAGAATTGGGTAATCATAATTAGACGACTAATAGCGCAAAACTACTATTAACTTTTGTTTTCTTTTCTGATTGACGAGATATAAAAATAACACAGGTATTTGAATAAGATGGTGTAAATTTGAAGAGAAATATTATTACAGTTCTCTAAAAAAAATATATTTTGTTTAAACTTATTTATTTATTTTTTTATTTGTTTTTATCTTTATTTTTTTCTTCTACAGCTAATGTAGATCAGTGGTTCACAAAGAGTGCGCCTATAAAGGTAGGTAGGTGGGTTCCAGGTAATGAAAAGTGAATTATTCTCACATCAGAGGAAAAGACAGAAGTATTTCAGAAAAAAAAATAGTAATTTGGTAGAGAAAAGTAAGAAACAGTAATTTTCAAATGCTCACTCTTTTAGTAAGTTAAAAAAAATATTTTTTATTTATTTATTTATTTGCACAATGAAAACATAGACATAGACAAAGCAAATCAAGCTCGGTTAATAAAATGTGAAGAAAGTTTTCTTTATTTTTTTCTTACATTTCCTTTCATAAATTCTTTTTTAACTCTTTTTTTTTTTTAGACCCACAGAGTACCCCGAAGTCAAAAGATCTGAGAACCACGTACAGTTGAAGAGAGAAATATAAGATCTACGTAAGAAATGTTCCAGAAAATTATTGATCCAAACTTTGAAACATCTCTCCATCTGGAGCATATAATGACCAAAATGCAAGAAAAAAATGAAAATTTCTCCAAGGGTTTCTGTGGTTTTAGATATCGGTGAAAAGAGATATAAACTACTTTCAATAAACATTATTTTTGTAGACCTACTTTCATTATATATTTTAATATTCTAGAAGAAATATAACTCTCACTAACTCCCTCAAATTCAACTTCCCTGAATATCACAAAAAAAAAAAAAAAAAAAAAAAAATTAAATATTTCGGAATTATTTAAATTGTTTCCCATTTAAATTTCATTTTCTTTTCTTTGATAAAAAATATATATAAAAAGATAACTGATTTAATTTCATTAAAATATAAAAATAATAGGTTCGAGTTGTATATATAATTTTAATTAAAATATTAATTTTTAACATACAAACATATATATATATATATATATATATATATATATATATATATATATATATATATATATATATATATATATATATATATATATATATATATATATATATATATATATATATATATATTATATATATATATATATATATATATAAAGGAGCGGAGCGGAGCTTAAGGTCGTCGGGACCCCCCTCAAGATTTTCCATGGGGCCCTCTCAATATATATATATATATATATATATATATATATATATATATATATATATATATATATATATATATATATATATATATATATATATATATATATATATATATATATATATATATATATATATATGCATAGGTAAAGTCTTGCTTAATATGGCTTATGTAGCTCTAAGGTCCGTAGATAGCTTTAAGTAGGAAGGCAGACCTAATTCGTCTATATAAAATAATTTTTATTTCTTACCTTTTTAGAATTTTTTTTCTTATTTTAATTAAACCATATGTACAGTGGGTTTATTGAAATGTTATCACTGTTTAATATTTTATTTTGTATAATAATTTCAATTTACAGAGTCACAAATTTTTAACTGTGTTGTTTACCGGTTTTTTTCGTTCGAATATCTGATGCTATTATATCGATATCTATAGGCATTGGGCATTCACGATCTCGAAATACCCGATATCGATCCTTATTTTTATCGATATTATTTTAATTAAATTATATTTACAAAAAGCAATTATTATCAATACACTTTACTCCAAGATGGTGACTTATAAATAATTTTTATTTCTTACCTTTTTAGAATTTTTTTCTTATTTTAATTAAACCATATGTACAGTGGGTTTATTGAAATGTTATCACTGTTTAATATTTTATTTTGTATAATAATTTCAATTTACAGAGTCACAAATTTTTAACTGTGTTGTTTACCGGTTTTTTTCGTTCGAATATCTGATGCTATTATATCGATATCTATAGGCATTGGGCATTCACGATCTCGAAATACCCGATATCGATCCTTATTTTTATCGATATTATTTTAATTAAATTATATTTACAAAAAGCAATTATTATCAATACACTTTACTCCATATATATATATATATATATGCTCTCACTGGTTCCACTCACACAGCTCTCCTAGAAAAGGTGGAGTCTTAACTCTCCTGCTCTCACTGATTCTCTCCAATCTCTTTCTGCCCGTCGAATTGTTGCATCACTCTCTCTATACTATCGCTATTACAATGGACACTGCTCTTATGAACTCTCTCGTCGCATACCTCCTCCACTGAGAAGGGTTAGTGCGACTCGACTTTCTACACAGTCTCATCCTTTCACTGTCCCACTCTCTGACCCCAGACTTAACCGCTATGCTCAATCTTGCATGTACTCTACTGGTAAAGTCTGGAACACACTCCCTTCTTCTATTTTTCCAACTTCCATATGACTTACACACTTTCAAACATCGTGTATCGGGTCACGTCGGCCTTTAATATGACCAGGCTTCCGTCCTTCCCACTAACTCTGGTGGAACTTTGGTAGGCCTCTGGCCTTTGCCCACCAGAGGGATATAAATATATATATATATATATATATATATATATATATATATATATATATATATATATATATATATATATATATATATATATATATATATATATATATATATTGTGACTGCTTTGTTTTATCTCTAAGGATTTCTTTTTATACTCAAACAAGTGTCTCCGTCAGGGACTCAGGGGTCCTTCGGCATTGCTGGGTCAGCTGGGGCCTTATCGTCAACAATATATATATATATATATATATATATATATATATATATAATATATATATATATATATATATATATATATATATATATATATATATATATATAATATAAAATATAAATAATCGTCTTCTCCCAGGAAGGACTTCGTCCTGTCAGTGGGATCTTTCGAGGAAGATCCTTGGGTTTCAAGGGCCCACGGCGGATAGGCCCAGGCGGATGCCGGAGATTATTCCCATCAGTGGCAAGAGCACTCCACTGATGTACTCGTTTAACGACTGAGTCATTCGGAGCTAAGCGCAAGGAGAAACCGCTCACATTTCCAGCTCCGACCAGGCCTCGAACCCTGGACCTCTCGCTTGCTATCACGAGTGCTCGATCGACTGAGCTACGGAGCCGCTATATATATATATATATATATATATATATATATATATATATATATATATATATATATATATATATATATATATATATATATATATATATATATATATATATATATATATATATATATATATATATATATATATATATATATATATATATATATATATATATATATATATATATATATATATATATATATATATATATATATATATTGAAAGTATTTATTTATTTGTATTAGTCAACTGACTATGAACGCTTTAAAGTTTTTAAAATATCTCCCTAACTGTAGATCTAATTATGAGTGGCAATATCCTAAGTTTGAAATTAAGTTTTCCACTTATATTTATGAGATCTAAGAAATCTCATTTTAGCTATTATCTTAAGATATATTAACATAAATTCCACCTGCAAGAATTGGAGGGTTCATTGTTATAGCTAACCAAGTTCATGAGACTCTATTCCGAAAAAAAAACGGACCTCAGAGTTTATTAGCCTGATTAATATTGATTTCTAATTGTTCTTGCTGCCACCTGGTGGATAAATATTGAACTATAGATTTGATTCTCTACTCTCTATTCTCTAAATATAATATTTTTACTCTACCATACGGCAGTGTTAGTTCAAAATATGCATAATATAGACTTGGTTCATTTTTACTCTGAACCCTCTAATTATTTCAAAGGGTCCCTTGTCAAGTACATGAGTACCAAGGTTTTTTTTTTTTTTTTTTGTTTTTTTTTTTTAGAAATTATTTTATTAATAATAATTCTTAGGGGTTGAAATCTTGGATTCTGTGGAACGAATTAGGTTCTAGCTACCTTTTGACTTAGACAATTTTTGAACTAAATTTATTTCTTAAAATATATAATATTTGACTTTAAAGATATAGATCAAGTTTCTTAAGTATTTATTTTCGGACAAGCTACAAAAATGTCACAACAAATTTTTTTTCAGATATTTTCTTATTAGAAAATAAAAAGGTGAAGCGACATTCTTATGCTTAACATGTCTTTTCTCTATTCTAAATTTTACTGTAACATTTTTGCCACTTGTACCAACGATTCGTTAGGACATTTTTAGCAGTGTACCTGTTTCGTTTTATGAGATAATTTGGAGGTTACAGTTCTTGGTTTTAGATGTAAAAAGACTTATATTATATAATTTGTTTTAAATTTAAATTTAAAATTAATTGCCATTAATTTTAAATTATT
>SEYY01020720.1:17500-20000 GCA_009176605.1 Armadillidium nasatum | reverse complement strand
TCAATTTTCTCAGTCAGCTGCTTATGGATTTTCTCCTGTACCTCAAAATCCTCAACCACCTGCTCCTCCAGAAACAACATATGGTTTACCTCCAGCTTTTCCACAGCCTTCTTATATGCCTCCTCCTTCTAATCCTATTGGGCAAGCATATGGTCCACCAGTTGCAAATCCTCAACCACCCTCATATATTCCTCCTCCATCTTCTCCACCTAAGCCAATGTACGGTGTGCCAGTTGCTAATCCACAACCTCCATCGTACATTCCTCCTCCAGCTTCTCCCCCTAGACCTGTATACTCTCCACCAGTTGCCGATCCACAACCTCCCTCATACTATCCCCCTCCAGCATCTCCCCCTAGACCAGTATATTATCCACCAGCTGCTAATCCACAACCTCCGTCGTACATTCCTCCTCCGTCTTCTCCCCCTAAACAAGTTTACGGCCCTCCAGTGTTTGACCCACAACCTCCTTCCTATATACCACCAGCCCCTTCCTTCCCTAGAGATAGCTACGGACCACCACCACCTAAACAGCAATCTCCACTAATGAATTACGGACCACCTGCCTTAAGTGACGTAGGAGACATTCCCTTTGACACTAGATTTGTATTAGTAAATCCTTCAAGGAAAAAAAGGAAGAGAAAGAAACATTCAGGGTTAAAGTTAATTTTTGGAGGTGATTCAAGTCAATTCGACAATACAATTTTTGCAGACGATTTGAATTATGGTCTTAGAAATCAACGCGATTCTCTTAGAGACGAATTCTGGGAAAACAGGGAGAGACTTCAAAGGCAAGAAATGGAGGTATTCGAACTGAAGCAACTAAAGTCTCAAATTAAAGCTCAAGAGAAACAAAGAGAGGCTTTGAAAAGAGGATTTTTTAGAGAGATGATTAGCGAAGGCTTTGGAGGAGGCATTAGAGATATGCTCTACAAAGGGGCAACTACTCTCGGTGCAATGGCTTTAGTACCCATTACAAACCTAGTAGGAAGAAGGAGAAAACGTAGTGTAAATAATAGTCCATCAATCATCTCTTACGAAAAGATGTTAAAGAAATATGAGAAACCTAAAATATCGAAGCTGAGAAAAAACTATTACAAGTAAAGATAATGAATAAATTAATTAAAAAAAAAAAAAAAAAAAAAAAAAAAAAAAAAAAAAAAAAAAAAAAAAAAAAAAAAAAAAAAAAAAAAAAAAAAAAAAAAAAAAAAAAAAAAAAAAAAAAAAAAAAAAAAAAAAAAAAAAAAAAAAAAAAAAAAACTGAAAAAAAATTTGTTGTGACATTTTTGTCACTTGTCCCAACGATTCGTTAGGACAATTTTTGCCTGTGTGTTGCAGTTATTACAAGTCAAAATAAATGATTCAGTAATTAACTTATTTTTTTTTACATTTTTTAAAAATACATAAATAAAATATTTTTTTAAGTGAATAAATAAATAAATAAATAAACAAATAAATAAATAGTTTTATTTCCTTTTACTATGAACATACGATTATTTTAAAAAAAATTTTATTATAACTTATTTCAACCAGCCACTATATTAAAATTAGCTATATTATTATTATAACTTATTATTTAAATTATTATTTTATATTATATATATTATTATTATAATTATTTTTATTTTAATTATTATTATTTTTTTATTTTAATTATAATTATTATTTTTAATAATTATTAATATTATTATAATTATAATTATTTTTATTTTAATTATTATTATTTTTATTATTATTTTTATTTTTATCATTAATATTTTTATTAATATTATTTTTATTTTTATCATTATTATTATTATTATTATTATTTATTATTATTATTATTATTATTATTATTATTATTATTATTATTATTATTATTATTATTATTATTATTATTATTATTATTATTATTATTATTATTATTATTATTATTATTATTATTTAAATTATTATTATTATTATTATTATTATTATTATTATTATTATTATTATTATTATTATAAAAATCAAAATAAACTACGTTATTTGACTTGAAAGTAGCGACCGTAATTCAAAAGCCAGCTCCGGATCCCGGTGCTCCTGTTTTACCCAAAACCAAATGGTTCTGCGACTCCGCTCCACTCAAAAACTCTACTTTCTGCAGCTCCGAATTCCGGCTCCTGATCCTGCCCTAGCTCCATATAACAAAATTTGATACCAGATTAGAATATAAGGATGTAAATGAATCATTCTGTTGAATAGTAGACTCAAAAGTCTGGATATATATATATATATATATATATATATATATATATATATATATATATATATATATATATATATATATATATATATATATATATATATATATATATATATATATATATATATATATATATATATAAACAGGTCGCCACCCATCACGGGCAGAGCCCTTTTCAAGGAGGGAGCACTATATATATATTATATATATATATATATATATATATATATATATATATATATATATATATATATATATATATATATATATATATATAT
>SEYY01020720.1:7500-10000 GCA_009176605.1 Armadillidium nasatum | reverse complement strand
GAGATGTTTCCAAATCTTCCTGTTAAGGATACATTCGAAAACTTTAGAGAGAACGGAGGTTAAAGAAATAGGACTATATTTAGAAGGTAGAGTGGAGTCCCCCTTCTTTGATACAGGCAGAATGAGCGCACGTTTCAAGTAAGAAGTAAAGGTTAAAGTAGAAAAAAATCGAAATAGTTTACCAAGGCAGGGTGAAGAAAGCTCAAGAGCACATGTTTTGAGAACAGCAGGAGGAATACCATCAAGATCACACACCTTAATATATATTATATTATATATATATATATATATATATATATATATATATATATATATATATATAGTAATATATATATATATATATATATATATATATTAATATTATATATTTTTTTTTTTTTTTTTTTTTTTTTTTTTTTTTATATTATATATATATATATATTATATATATTTTATATATATATATATATATTATATATAATATATATATATATATATTTACTTTTTTTTTTTTTTTTTTACTAAAGCTTATTATCTAATATGTGGATACTCCTAAAAGATTTAAAGATTTAGCTATATGCCAAACCTTAGTTCATATATATATATATATATATATATATATATATATATATATATATATATATATATATATATATATATATATATATATATATATATATATATATATATATATATATATATATATATATATATATATAGTTATTAAATTAGAATCACTCTTAAAATAAATAAATTTATATTTTATTAAATCGTATTTATTAATAAGAAATACTGTATATAAACATAAATTTCTCGTATGCATTATTATAGGAAGATTTTGGCGGTTGTGTCGTCGTTAAATGTCTAGGTTGCCATATTGAGCGCTAATATTATGAAATAAGAAATTAAATAATTAAATTAAGATTTTAAAAACTGAAAATTGTTTATTTGTAAACTAAATAAGAAAATATAAGTTTCATCAAAGTTTGTTATATATAGACATAAAATAAAGTTACATATTAATTAAATTTGGGATGTACATATTTTTTTTTTTTTTTTCATTCGTATCTTCTTGTATTATGAAAGATTTCTCGATTTGTTTAAACTTAAGAAAGTGTTTTACACATATAAACCAAAGGCCAAAAGGTTGCTTATGTAGCTGCAATATTTTTATTTATTATAAAAATAAATTTAGTAAATAAAAATTCACTAAATATAAATAATAGAAAATATATATACATACATAAACTTTTTAATTGAGTTACTGCTGACTTTTGAGTAAATGAATATATTAAATTATATTTCTTTATAAAACCGTCTTTTTTAAAAAAAATGATATTTAAATAATTTTAACTATGTTAATCAGAAAATAATTTTTATATACCAATTGAAATTTATCTTTGATATAAGTTTTCATTAATCAGATTAGAAAAAGTGCTGTTTCTTATCTAAAAACTGGTAATGTTCTTGCACGATCAAAAAATAATTTTGTATTCTTACTAAGCAAGTTGAGATATTACAATGTAAATTTAAAACTATACTAAAGTACTAAGAGGAATCATGTTAAACCTAGTTTTAAAACGGTAATTTAGTCTTACTTTGTATAGAAGAGAAGCTGATTCTTGTTGATCAGCTGTTTTACAATGTAATAGTCTGTACTGAAAAAGAACCTTAAATTCTAACGCCATATCCGAAGCACGCCTACCATAACGGTTTTTTTTTTTTTTTATGTATTAAAACGATTTAATTAAAAATAATCTTTAATTTCTCTGCCACATCCTTATTTGGATGAAATTGGTATTGAAAATAACTTAAAATTTACACTATTATATATATATATATATATATATATATATATATATATATATATATATATATATATATATAATATATATATATATATATATATATATATATATATATATATATATATATATATATAATAATAATAATAATCTTCCCCCAGGTCGGACTTCGTCCTGTCAGTGGGATCTTTCGAGGAAGATCCTTTGGTTTCAAGGGCCCACGGCGGATACCGCTGGCTGGGCCAGGCCTATCGCGGATGCCGGAGATTTATTCCCATCAGTGGCAAGAGCACTCCACTGATGTACTCGTTTAACGACTGAGTCATTCGGAGCTAAGCGCAAGGAGAAACCGCTCACATTTCCCGCTCCGGCCAGGCCTCGAACCCTGGACCTCTCGCTTGCTACCACGAGTGCTCGATCGACTGAGCTACGGAGCCGCTTATATATATATATATATATATATATATATATATATATATATATATATATATATATATATATATATATATATATATATATATATATATATATATATATATATATATATAATATATTAATATTAGTGATAGCATACGCATCCTCATCAAAACTGACATCCGCATCCGCATTTTCGAAAATTCATCCACATCTGAACTTTCAAAAATTCAGCATCCGCACATTTTGTAAATTCTATATCTGCGCCTGCAAATGAGAAAATATGACATCCGATCCATCAC
>SEYY01020719.1:55000-70000 GCA_009176605.1 Armadillidium nasatum | reverse complement strand
TATATATATATATATATATATATATATATATATATATATATATATATATATATATATATATTTTGTCAGAGACGGGTAGTATTTAAATTCAATTTATTTACAGTATATTGCTTTTTAAATACATTGTACACAAACTCATTCAGTTTTAGTTTAGAGATACTTTATAATTTTTTGTAAAAACATCTTGTTTTGTGTAAGTCTTGGACAGTCGATTTACTCCTAGAAGAAGAAGAATGAACAAACTCTCTTCTACAAAGCATTAACTTCCTAGTTGCTAACACCTAAAAAAAATTATTTAGTGCACTCTGTGTTTCACTTGCGAGGGGGAGTGCACCAGACATTTCGTCCACAAACAATTAAATTCCATATGTAATTTGTTCTTAATTATGTCATGCCGAAGTGACTTTCGTAAGGAGCTCTCACTAATGATCTTCCCCTTGTCCCTACTCTCGGCATTTTGAAGAATCCTTTGAGTTGAACAAATCTAAAGCCTTCGATATATTCTGTCACAAAGTTTTGATTTTTAAATATACCTTTTTTGGTATCTATCATTCTTTCCGATTTCTTTTCCGGTCGTTTTATAGCAGGTGTTGTAGACAACTATCTTTATTTCTTTAAATCTATTAATAATGGTGTTCTAGACTCTCTGTCCTATACCCAACGATCTAATTTTCATTAATGACCTCTTTACCATTCACTCCTGTGGTGACTATTTCACACCTTATTACTTTTTTTATTTTGATGAACGTATCCAAGAACAGGCAAATAATTCAAGCTACGATGGTTGCCTTGGAGCAACTAATCTTTGATTTTTCCAAAAATGTCTTATTGTTATTGAAAATATAATAATTTGCAATTTCAATAAAATAATTGCTTCATCTTTCCTCTTGACAAAATCTTTCATAAGATCTTCGAAAATACACAACTAGAACTTACCTCTCTACTTAATATTCTTGGTTTCTTTTTCTTGTGATCTTCCTTGGAAGAATCTTATGATTTCTCTTTCTAAATAAATGGTTTAATGTTTTAAAGTCCCTTCAGATTTTTTCATATCATCCCAGTTGCTTTCTAAATACATAGGGGCTTCTTTTCCCCCTTATAAAGCATGCCTCACACATAAAGTTGTTCAACTTCCTCAGCTCTTCCTAAAAAAGTGGAGTTTGGGTCTTTTTGTCAAATCATTAGTTCTCTTTCTGCCCTTTTAATTGTTGCGTTACTTGATTTATACTACCAGGTTACAACGAACACTGCTCTTCTGATCTCTCCAGTCACATACCTCTTTCACTGGGAGAAACGAATCGTCTTTCAGTTCATTCTGAATCTTTCTCGGTTCAAGTCTCTGACTCCAAACTTAACCCTTTGCTCAATCCTACATATACTACACTGGTAAAACTTGGAGCACACTTTGAACTGCACACCTTCAAAGAATGTGTATTGGAACATATAGGTATTTGATGTGGTCCTTCCTACTGATTTCACTTCAGCTCTGGTGAAATTCTGTAGGCTTCTGGCCTTTACTCATTAACGCACAAACACACACGCACACACACATATATACATAAATATAATTTTTTTACACATCACCACCTCTCACGGGCAGAGCCCTATTCAAGGAGAAGGTTTAAGAGAAGCTCTCTTCTTGGGGAAAAGATCTGGATGTGCGCAATGAAAATCCAACTTTTTCAGTGTAGATTTTATGTCGTGTAGGCCTAACTTTTTGCCATGTTGATCTGAATGATTTAATTTTGAATAAAAGAATAGATCTTGACAAGATTTTAAGGTCTCACATCAATTTTCTTAAATTTTACTAATTTTTAATATCGTCATCTTAATATTCGATTTTTTTTTACAATATGAAATTTCTGAATTTTTTCACAGGCTTAAAATCTTCAGTTCTTCGCAAACTCTTCTTAAGAAAATTTTCTTTTTTTTCTCCAATCATGATGGTAAAAAGCTCTCCTGATTTTTAATTCTCTTCTCTTTCCATTAATTCCTTTTCTGGTTTCTTCTTCTCTTCCTTGTTGATTTTATTGCAACTTGTTCGAAGCATCATTTATATATATATATATATATATATATATATATATATATATATATATATATATATATATATATATATATATATATATATATATATATATATATATATATATATATATATATATATATATATATATATATATATATAAACTAAACCAAATAGAAAAAATAAAAATGGTTGCATGGTTAAAATCTGACTCTCAATCAAATAAACTGCATTATTCACAAAAAGAATTCAACAAAATTTGAAATGAAAATGTTGTATCAAAATCCTTAGAATTACTCCGACTTTTTCCCCTGATAAGAGCTCTCTCTCCCTTTTGGTTGTGACAGCTCAAAAATATTTTAATTCGGATTTCAGTTTTTTTCGTTCAAAATCTTTATTTAATTGCCGATCCTCTAAATATATTTTATTTTTTAATTCATTTACTATATATATATATATATATATATATATATATATATATATATATATATATATATATATATATATATATATATATATATATATATATATATATATATATATATATATATATATATATATATATATATATATATATATATATATATATATATATACATACACATATAAGATGCGGAGAGGCCCCGGAGATCGTGTTGCACTTCCTGTTACTCTGTCCTTCTAATTCTCGCCCCAGAATCTTCTGGAACATCTCTGCCTTGAGTGATCTCTGGAGGAGGCCGTCTACGGTGGGCGGCTTCATTAGCGAAGTGTGGCCTCCCCAGCGTGGGGTGGTCAGGGGGTGAGAAGGAAAAAAAAAAAAAGTATATATATATATATATATATATATATATATATATATATATATATATATATATATATATATATATATATATATATATATATATATATATATATATATATATATATATATGGGAGTTGGAGGCCTCCTGTGATTGGGTACGCGCCACCAGGAATTCTGTAGCTTTCTTGTCCTGATGTACGGGCTTATTTTTTTTAAATTAATTTCTGCAATTTTCACGGTCTTAATCTAATTTCCACTTTGTTGAACATTATCTCTCTCTTCTACTAAACCTCACTTTTTGTTTTTGGTAGAAACTTGGCGCTTGAGCGTTCTGACAGCAAACCCTACTCTATTTCTTCATACTGTCTCTATCCCCAATTTTCAAGAATTTTTTCTTTTTGGGAGTTTAGATTGTCGAAGAGTTTAGGACTGTGAGTAGTGAGGAGTTAAATAAACAGAAAATGTAAATTTGATTGTTCTTTAGATTAGCAAGAGAGCAAAAGCTATATCGCAGAAAATTCGAAAAAAGACTATGATTTAGAAACTGAAAAGACAAGTTCTTAGAACTCATACACAAAACATCTATCTTTGAATGAAAAGAATAGATAAAATAATAAGAGTGAAAAGAGCTGGGAATACTAACAGAATGTTCAAACCCTGAATTTCTTTTATGAGAATGGGTGAGGTCGAGAAAGGAAAGATAGTAATTAGAAAAAGAATAGTTAATTACGATATAAAACCATGCACTTTAGAAAACCAGAGATGTAGTATTGGAAAAGTAAAAAAAAGTATAAGGAAACTGATTAAAGATACACAACGCTGTTTAGAGATGGTAAATACTTTGTCAAACGAGTGGTAACAGTGAAATATTTCGAGAATACCAAATGTGAAAAGTTATGCTGAAGAAATTGCTGGATTTATATTGAGAGCGATTTTCTAGCCTAGACTATTGGTTCTCAACTTATTTTGTTCGATGAAAGCTTTATATTTTATAAATTTATTAAGGACCCCAACTTACTACTGTTCACCTCAGATATGTGGGTTGCGTATATCCTAGATACTTGTTTTTTTTTATTCATTTAAAAAACCTAATAAGCTCATCAATATCATATTTACGTAAATAATACCTATTTTTTGGGTAAAAGTATTTGTTTTCCAAAGCAAAATTAGTGAGTAAAACAATATTGCTTAAAATATTTGAAGATAAAATCTGATTTAATCTCATATCTGAATCTTCATTCAATTTATTACGATATTTCTTTATAGCTAAAGTGTGAAGACAAGTCGTTATTATCTGGAAATGTAGTTGGAAAAATGAGTATAATTTTTATATCCTTTAAAAATAAATTTTGATATTCTTATTTGGCATTACACCAAAACTGTGGTAAAATTTTCACAGTTTTGGGAATCCCTTAAACACTCTCTAAATTTCCAAGGAGTGTGACAATCACAGATTTAGAAACTTTTCTCCACTTGACTGCAAATGAATTGTCTCAAAGAATAGCAGACAATGTGTTAGGTTAAGTGCAAGTGAATAAAGGTGAGACTTTTAAAATAAGGTTAGGATTTTAAGCACGGTTGTGTTGTCTTCTTCACTGTACCATCTTATCTCAGAGAAGCTTATATAAGCGTACTTTTATGTTTTTCTCTAAAGGTGGACGGAAGATGAAAGCCGTACATAATGTTGATGATACTGTGTTGATAGTTCATTCAGGATAAACATTATGCTAGTTTATGGTTGAATATAACATCTAAATATTTAAGAGAGGTAAAGGTAGATTAATTTTATGAAAATAAAATTGCATTGAATAAGTAATGGATGAAAATAAAGAGGAGGTCAAAAATAAGAGAAAACTTACATATAGAATGAAAAAGCTATAATAAATGAAAGCGTTTATATTTGAATTTTTCTCGGAGCAGCGAGAAAGATGAAGTAAGGAATTACTTATCAAGAATTGCAAATTCGAGTTAAGGGTACTTTGACTCTAAATTTAAAAATAAATATATTTGTACGTTGAACAAACTTTTCTTCAGTGAATGTGCTGCTCTAATGAAAGTTGGACATAAAAAACAGAACAAGGAGTACTGAGACTTTTATTTATCTTCCAATTCTTTTTACAATCCAAAGTTTTTTTTTTTTTAAGATGAAAAAATGTTAAATTTAAATTTGTAATTTAGTATTGAGTTTATTAATCTTTTTATTAGTCTTCTAAACGTGAAGATAAATCAAGAGCTGGTCGAAAAGATTTTAATAAATATATCATCTGAGGACAGTAATTTTATTCTCTCTCTCTCTCTCTCTCTCTCTCTCTCTCTCTCCTCTCTCTCTCTCTCTCTCTCTCTCTCTCTCTCTCTCTCTCTCTCTCTCTCTCTCTCTCTCTCTCTCTCTCTCTCTCTCTCTCTCTCTCTCTCTCTCTCTCTCTCTCTCTCTCTCTCTCTCTCTCTCTATATATATATATATATATATATATATATATATATATATATATATATATATATATATATATATATATATATATATATATATATATATATATATATATATATATATATATATATAATCCTCTAGTCGGCAAAGGCTGGAGGCCTGCTAATTTCCATCAGAGATGGAAAAATAACGGAACTTGGTCATTAAAGATTCGACATGCCTAGAATACATAACTTTTGAAAGTATGCAAGTGAAAGGAAGTTGGGGAAACAGATAAAGTGAGTTTGCTCCAGACTTTACCAGTGGAGTACATGTAAAATTGAGCATAGCGGTTAAGTCTGGGGTAGGAGAGTTGGACAGAAAAAGGAAGACACTGTTTAGAAAGTCTTGTCGCAAGAGCAATTCTCAGTGGAGGAAGTATGCAATGGTAGAGTTCAGAAGAGTAGTGTAATATCGATAGTATAGGGAGAGTGACGCAACAATTTTACAGTCATAAAGAGATTATAGAGTTATTAAGAGCAAAATAGTTTATTAGACGAAAAGCCCTAGACTTCACCTTTTCGAGAAGAGTTGTATGTTTGGAACTACTCCAGATGTGTGAGGCATTCTGCATACAGGGGTGAACAATACCCCTATAAAGAGCAGGCAACTAGGTTGGCGTAAAAAAATCGCGAATGAGTCTCAGAACACCTACCCTCTTAGAAACTTGTTTAGAAAGATAAGTAATATGATACTTTCAAGAAAAATCACGAGAAAAAGAAACACCGAGAATATTGAGAACAGATGAAAGTTTGAGTCTAGTGTTTTCAAAGAAGATGTCATAGTTGTGTGGAAGGTTGTGTCTAGTAGAATGGAGTAATTGAGTTTTTGAGGCATTGAAAACGACCTTGCTTTCTCTGCCCCAATTTGAAAAATGAGAAACCTCAAAAGTCAGGATACCCTTGCTTTAATTAACTGATGTTGGCAGGGGCCTCTTTCAAAGTGAAAAGAGTAATGAAGGGTAGAGTCATTAGCATAACAGTGGATAGGTGATAAAGTAACAGAGAGAAGACCATTAATGAAAAGTAGAAAAAGGTTTGAACATTGGACAGATCCTTGAGGAACACTACTATTTATAGATTTAAAGGAATGGTGGCCGTCTACTACAGCTGCTATTGAATGAACAGGAAGGAAATCAGAGAGAAGGATAAATTTCGAAAGGGGGAAGTTTGGAAATCAAAGATTTGTGCCAGACTCTATCGAAGGTTTTCGATATGTCTAGCGCCACTGCGAAAAATGGAATGAAGCACGAAGAGCAGAGGACCAAGAGTCAGAAATAATGCTGAGAATATCAACATTGAGCGTTCTTTACAGAAGCCATACTGGAGAGCAGAGATAAGATTGGAAGAATTGAGGTGATTCCAAATCTTCCTTTTAAGGATAGATTCGAAAACTTTAGAAAGAATTCAGGTTGAGAAGGGTTCCTCTTCCTCGGCACAGGCTGAATGAGCCCACGTTTCCAGCATGAAGGGAGAGTCGAAGTAGAGAGACAGAGACGAAATAGTTTACCAAGGAAAGTTGCAACCTCAGATACACAAATAATGAGAACCGCAAGAGGAATACCATCAGGACCATACACCTTCTTTGTGTTAAGTTCGGAGAGAGCAGAAATGACTTCTTTAGAAGAAATAAAAATATGAGGCATAAATGAGCTGGAAGTGGTTGAAAAAGGAGGAATAGCTCCGTATTCGTCTACGATAGAGTTAGAAACAAAAATTTGAGCGAAGAGTACCCAGATTTAGTAGAAGGTAAAACTGCAGTTGTGCCATCAGAAAATATTAGAAGATGGAAAGAGGAAGAAGCAGTTAGAGTTAACATTTTTTGGAAAATGTCAGAAAGGGCGAGAGGAAGAGGAACCAGAAAGAATATTGCATATACGACAGAAAAAAAAGCATTTTTTGCACGATCCCGCGATGAAATATAAGTAGAATGCGTTGTGGGGTATATATATATATATATATATATATATATATATATATATATATATATATATATATATATATATATATATATATATATATATATATATATATATATATATATATATATATATATATATCATTGATAGACAATGATGAAATTGAAAAAAATCAAATATAAAAAGACTGCAAACATAAAGAGAAAAGAAAAGTCCGTAGATTTCTTGCATCATTTGAAAATGGATGACTGTTTGTTTTATTGTGTGATGGGTACTTTTAGCTAATTGTTCTCCATTTATCACTTTTAATTTTAACAATTAATTATTTTCTATCCTATTAAAGAGTTTCTTCTACAAAGTATATATTATGATTTATTTGTCATTAATGATTTTAGAATGTCTTTATTTTAATTTAATATTTTTTTTTAGTTCAGTTACTACTCTGATATTCGAATACATACATGGAGAATATTGAGGACAGATGAAGGTTTGAGTTTGTGTTTTCGAAGAAGATGTCATAGTTGGGTGGAAGGTTGTGTCGATTAGAAAGATGGAGGAATTGAGTTTTTGAGGCATTGAATGCGACCATGTATTCTTTGGTCCAATTTGAAATGCGAGAAAGATCAGAGGTCAGCTGCTCCAAGGCTACCCTTCTTGCAACAATTACCTGCTGTTGGGAGGAGCTTCTTTCAAATTTATAGTGAAGTCATCGGCATAGGAATGGATAGGACACGAAGTAATAGAGAGAAGGTCATTGATGAAAATCAAAAAAAGAGTTCCGGATAGGGCAGATCATTGAGGAACACCACTTTTTACAGATTTACAGGAAGAACGGTGGCTGTCTACAGCAGCTGCTAAAGAACGACCAGAAAGAAAATTAAAAAGAAGGTCACAGAGAGAAGGAAAGATTCCGAAAGAGGGTAGTTTGGAAATCAAAGCTTTGTGCCAGACTCTATCGAAAGCTTTCGATATGTCTAGCGCCACAGCGAAAGATTCACCGAAAGCCCGAAGAGCGGAGGAAGAAGAGTCAGAACGAAGAGAAAGAAGATTACCAGTAGAGTGTCATTTACGAAAGCCACTCTGTTAAGGATAGACTCGAAAACTTTCTAAAGAAAGGAGGTTAAAGAAATATTATGATAATTAGAGAGTTGAGGGGAGTTCTCCTTCTACGGCCGGCACAGGTTGAATGAGCGCACGTTTCCAGCAAGAAGGGAAAGCTCGAAGTGGAGAGACAGAAACAAAATAGTCTGCCAAGGCAGGATGCAAACTCAAAAGCACAAGTTTTGAGAACCGCAAGAGAAATACCATCGGGACTATACGCCTTCTTAGTGTTAAGCTCAGAGAGAGCAGAAAGGACATCTTTAGAAGAAATTACAAAATTATTTATATATATATATATATATATATATATATATATATATATATATATATATATTATATATATATATATATATATATATATATATATATATATATATATATATATATATATATATATATATATATATATATATATATATATATATATATATATATATATATATATATATATATATATATATATATATATATTATATATATATATATATATATATATATATATATATATATATGTGACATTCTTTTGAATGATAAATGATAAATTAAAAAATTTATTCTTTATTTCAGTCAATATTGATTTAATTTCTTCCTTGAAGAATATTGACTCGTAGTTGTATTATTGCTTGCATTTGTAGTCTCAATCTTTGTCGTGTTTTAAGATTCAAAGTTTTTTATCAATTTTTTTTTTCTTTTTTTTTACTATTTGAATTGATATTAGTATTACAAATAGTTGCTTACATGATTTCTCACAGAAAGAATAATAAATTATTTCTACTTCAAGCAATGACATTTTATTAAAACCAAAAGACATATATATATATATATATATATATATATATATATATATATATATATATATATATATATATATATATATATATATATATATATATATATATATATATATATATATATATATATATATATATATATATATATATATATAACGTGAAGAGAATTATAAATGTAATAAAATCTTATCCATAGATCCTCCTATAGCCAAATTAAGCAAGCAACCAGAAGGCAAAATCGTCGAGGGAGATGATGCTGTTCTAACGTGTAATGTAACATCAAATCCAGAGGCCTCCAACATTACATGGTATCATAATGTATGTAAACCCCCCACCTATATATATATATATATATATATATATATATATATATATATATATATATATATATATATATATATATATATATATATATATATATATATATATATATATATATATATATATACGGTTTAGTTTTTATGTTTTGCACTGAAATAACTTACCTTGTCGAAGTTCTGCCACCATTTGAACATTATTGAAAATGACAAAGAATCGAGAGAACAAAAGAAGCTCTGAGAGAATTAATAAGTTAATAAAAGAAATAAAATTATTTCCTAAAACAGAAAACTATCATTACATAAGTATGGAAGGTGTTCTCCAGCTTTATGAGAATAGTTACATATTAACCATTAGATGTCGAAGATGTTAAAATAGTGAAAAATTTTGAAATTTTTTAGAAAAATTTAAATACATGTAAAACTACTGAATCTGCTTCACAGCACTCTAGTTATATTCTTTATATATTAGAATCGTCCTTCTTGTCTGACTCGTATATCTGGAGTGGTTCTGCTCCCAGAGTTCTTCTTGAGAGAGTTGAGTCTGTTCTTTCACCTTATCAACTTTACAGCTCTAGCTAAGTATCTCTAATCTTATTCTGCCTGTCGAACAGATGAATCACTCCCTCAATATAATTTCTATTACACCCCACATTGCTTTTCTAAACGCTTTGGACTCTATCTCCTCCTTTGACGAATGTTACCCGTTTTTGCATATCAACTATATTTCCTTTCCAGATTTTTGATTCTATACTTAACCTCTACGCTTGATCTTTGATGCATTCTACACATATGCCCTGAATCCTACATTCTTTTTATTATAATTCTTCCCAGGAGCAAGCCACCAAACGTTTTTGCTATGGGACATGTAATTTTTGATGTTATTAGAAGAGAACATGTTCTCCTCAACTCTTATAAATTGCGTGTAGACTTCCAAGGTTTTTCCCCAAGAGGGTTACTTTGAAATTTATTAGAGATTAAACATATAAGGAAATGCTACAGTTGAAATACAGTCGTTTTATTATGTAAAAATAGTTACTTCATTGAGAACTGTAAAATATAAAGGAAAAATCTTTAAACAAAACATAAATACGAAGAGAATATCTCACTTGCAAAACTTAAACATGTTCTTGTGAAAAATTACACGAATTCGATTAGTAATTCATCAAGTTTGCCATGCAAATAAGCCTCTGCAAATTAAATAAAATTTGATTAAGGTAACGAAATGAGGAGGCACAGATGCGGTAAGAAATATATTGGAAAAATAAATATTAAAGAGGGAGTCAGCGAATTACCATTTATTAAATCCTGGTTCTTCCATAGAAGAAAACTGATATTAAGTCAATGGAGAAGTTTTAAAGCAGTTATTTCAAAATTCTGTATGAAAAAAAAATGATAAACAACTTTTATCGATGTAAGTTAGGCCTTTTAGAGTATATATATATATATATTATATATATATATATATATATAATATATATATATATATATATATATATATTATATATATATATATATATATATACGTTAAGAATGGTATGAATAAAAATAAAAAAAGCTTTTAAACATTCAAAAAAAAAAAAAAAAAAAAAAAGCGAACTTCTTAACAATTACCTTTTTATAAATATAAATAGTTATTGGAGGCCAGTGTTTTTTGCTGTCGAACTTCTTAAGTTCTTTTCTGGACTCTATTACATTCAAAATATTCTCATGTCTGTTTTCATATTCAAATCTTACTAGTGACTCTTATATGACTACATTTATTGCATACTCTACACCCTAGATGTGGCATGAAAACCATACAGTGTTAATTGGTTCATTTACAAATTGTTTTATTTCGTCAATTGTTAAATCCTTTAAAACAGGTGTCTGGGTGACTATTTCCTTTTCCCCCATCAATCATGTTTGTATAATAATCTGCCTTAAAGTTTAGTGTTTTAGAAGTTCAAAAACTCTAGCATTGGAATTCTTTGCTCTTGCTTAAATAATTCGCTAAGCAACTAAATCTCTTATCTCTTTTTTTGAGTCCGCTAACATTGTAAGTAATACTTCTCAGGATGAGCATAGTACTAGTTGTTTCTTAGTACACGCTCCATAGGCATAGCTTGTTTGTTGTCCAGGTCTTTAAGTAAAACATCAGATACCAAAAATTACGTGCACCATCAGTTGAATTTGGGAGTGGCCTTATCCAAAACCACCCTAAACTTTGTTTTTTATATTTACTAGATTTTGAAGAGCTTTTCTTGGAAGTTTTGTAGAAACCTATAACCGTAAGAACCTGTTTTCGTTTGTTAACTATTTGGCATGATGGAGAGTGCCTGGAGATTTTTTGGCTAATGCTAACTATAAATTCCCTGATTTTATACTAATTCGTATTTCATACAAATATTTTTGGTCAGTGCTAAGTTTCTTAACGTTATCTTCAGGAATTTTTTCAAGGTTGCTGTTTACAAGTTCAAAATCAACTATCTCCAGCTTATTTACATCTTCAATTTTATTTCCAATGGTACCCTTAAAAGTTTTTGGTCCTGATGTTTGTTCGTCAATTGCCTCGAATATGTATCTGAATGGAAGTTCATTTGCATGTAAGAGGCAAATTAACCACTGTATCGGTCTTTCCAAATATATTTCAATCAGTCTCAAAACTCCACCAACTCTTCCAATGTTAACTGGAGTCCCATCGCAAAGAATAGCTTTAAGAGAAATCTCGCTATTAGAATAAATTAAGAAAGTTATTATTTTATCAGTAATTCATCGGGTCTTAGTAGAATCTGGTGCAACATGAGTTATGTAAATGTCATCTGGTTCTTTTAAAGTAATATAATGTTCTTCTAATTCAGTTCCAGCTTTTCTTTTAGTTTGATCTTCCTCCATAACATCAAAGTTTAATCCTGTGATGGTTGAAGTGTCACATATTTCTACTGCTTGGGTACTGCTACTGCTGTTGCTACAATCCTTACCCCTGCCGAGCCTTACAATAGACTCAACATTTAATCTTTCCAATTTTTCATGAGTGCTTCTTCTCGCACTTGTTACTGCATTATCAATAGTCCCAAATTGATTTTTCATTGTTATTGACCTAAAAAGGATTCACATTCAATAATAGGTATTCTAATTTTGCATCTACAAAGACTTCTTTTCAGGTTTTTATCATTATAGTTGCATGTGCAAATGTCAAACTTCTTATCATATGATTTTACTTTCCTTTCAAACTCACCCTTTCGTCTGTTTTGTGGGATCTTATCTAGTTTTGAAGCCGTTTCTATAAGTTTTTGAACTCTTAAAAATATTCTCTCAAGTGTTATGGTTGGAAAGGAAAACTTTCTCCAGATGGATTACACGTCCCTTGCAGCAATTTTATAACCATATTTAGCCGTTACCGAACATTTCGAAAGTACTTGATCTCTATTCATAACAAATAGATAATGCCTAACAATATCTGCAGAATATAATATTTACAGAAACTTGCTTTTAGCATCCCCATTTGTGTATGTGTGTGTAAGATTGTGTGTGAATATGTTGTATGCCTTACATAGCTAAACTATAGATCGGGAGTAAATTACATATTGGACACTTTGAAATTGATTTTTGAATCGAGAGTAAAAGTCGAGTAATGTGTATGAGGAGAACAACTTTGAATTTTTGCACACTGTATCAGACCGTGATACTGACACCTGTGCATAACGTAGTTTTGACAAATTTAAAAAAAGGTATGTTTTGACCCACCCTATATATATATATATATATATATATATATATATATATATATATATATATATATATATATATATATATATATATATATATATATATATATATATATATATATATATGGAAAAACAAAAGCAAGGGCGACAGGACTAGCAAAACGGCTCTATAATTATTGCTTACTGTTTGTAACAACTCCAGGACCAGCATGGGAAACCACCACAGCTCCGAGAAGCATGATCTACTGGAGAGCTCTTTGAGAAAGTGTTTAGAGGTTAGATGGAGAAGGTGTTAGTCCCACTGAAAGGGTGAAAACCTTACCTGGGAGTTTAATTAAAACTCAAGAACTGGCACTGAAACTAACGGGCCGAAAAATATGATCTTTTATAGCACTCTAGGAGAGGGACTTTTAAATGCAGATGTCGAAATATGCCTGTCCCACTGACAGGGTGAAAACCCTTCGAGGAAGATATATATATATATATATATATATATATATATATATATATATATATATATATATATATATATATATATATATATATATATATATATATATATTATATATATATATATATATATATAATATTATTATTTTATTATTATATTATATTATATTATTATTATTATTATATTATTATTATTATTATTATTATTATTATTATTATTATTATTATTATTATTATTATTATTATTATTATTTACTATAACCTTAGGGTGTAAGCTCTGAGTAGATATGAGAACCACAGCGGAGATTCTGTCAGGACATTACACTTTCATTTTATTTAAAAGATATTAAAACATAAGTTGTAAATGAGTATGAAGGAGATGGAGAGGAAGGAATGGTGTCAGAATCGTCAAAAGAAGAATTGGATATAAAAGTTTGAGCGAAAAGTTCTGCTTTAGTAGAAAGTAAGAGAGCAACGGTGCGACGAAAAGTAACAAGAATGGAGATACATGAAGAAGCAGATTTAAAATTGACATTTTTAGTGATAAAAGAAGGGAAGTCAGAGGGATTACTGCATTTTCCGATGTGAAAAAGAAATTCGCATCATGCAGAAAATATTTTTTTACGAATTCTAGGTGAAATATGGCCAGGAAAAGCTTCTTGAATTGCTGCAGATTATTGTAATTCTTGAGGTGATATTCTTGCAGCAATTAGCATGAGAGAAAATTGATTTAATCTGTACCTTGTGAGTTTTATTCCACGGGACGGGAAAAACCGTAATGAACTAACTAAGGATAATTACTTCTGGGTGCTTTCTGTCCAATCCTGGGTGCTTTCTGTCCAACAGAAGCAGCGGTAATTTCAATACAAATCAAAAGAAAAACACCGCAAATCTGGTGAGATCAGTTGGATCAAAATGTAAAACCAAAAGCGAGGTCATTTCTTGCTGAAGAGTCGAAGAGATAAATAGACAAAAAGCTGAAAAGTAGTAGAAGAACCCAAGAAGAGAGAGAAAGAGATATTAAAGAGATTAACAGCATTGAACGATAAACTTGGAATGTAAAAATATAAGAGATATAAGTAGGAAATCGCACAAACTATTATATAGATAAGGAATTGGTTGGCGAATTCACCAGCTTTCTCTCTCTCTCTCTCATAATATATCATATATATATATCTCATATATATATATATATATATATATATATATATATATATATATATATATATATATATATATATATATATATATATATATATATATATATATATATATATATATATATATATATATATATATATATATATATATATATATATAATATATATATATATATATATATATATATATATATATATATATATATTGTACAACTTCAGAAGTGATATAATCCATGAATAATCTTTCGTGCGGTTGCTTTTCTAATATTTATAAGTTTG
>SEYY01020719.1:47500-50000 GCA_009176605.1 Armadillidium nasatum | reverse complement strand
ATATATAATATTACACACATACATACACACATGCACAAATGCTATGGAAGAAGAATTTCTTCCAGAATTTGAACTTATAGAAAATTCTGAGACTAGATTTCTGTATAAACATTAAACGATAACAGCTGACAAGTTTCGGGTAAGCTATAGGGCCACTTCTGCTATAGTCAGTGCAGCATTAAAGGATATGGGAGTATTGAATGAAGGTAATATGTTGGATAGGAAAAAGTTGAAAGAGAGAGAAAACGTGTTGGAAAAAGAATACCATCAGAATAAAATTAGAAAACACTCAAATTGAATGCATTGAATTTGACGGCAGAAAAGATCAGACAAAAAAAAAAAAAAAAAAAAAAAAAAAAAAAAAAAAAAAAAAAAAAAGATAGAACTGAATTGGAAGAGCATTATGTTGTTATAAAAAAGAACAGATGATATTTACATGACTAAAATATATTTGGAAAGACCGATTCTGTGGTTAATTTACTTCTTAGATGCAAATGAACTTCCATTCAGACACATATTCGAAGCAATTGATGGACAAACATCAGGACCAATATAACTTTTAAGGTTACCATTGGAAATATATTGAAGATGTAAATAAGCTGGAGATAGTTGAAAAAATACACGAAGATATCGGCAAATTAGAACTGACCAAAAATTTTTTAATGAAATGTGTACTAGTATAAAATCAGGGAACATATCGCCATCATTAGCCAAGAAATCTCCAGGCACCCTTCATCATGCCAGATGGCTAATAAAAACAAAAAGGATCATATGATTTTATGTTTCCACAAAACATTCTAGCAAAGCTCTCCACAATTTAGTATTTATAATAATGAAAGTTTACTCACTAGGGTGTTTTGTATAAAGTCAACATTCAAAGGCAAGCTGATGATGCACGTAATTTTTGGTACTTGATGTACCTACTTAAAGACATGGACAAAAAACTTGCTATAATTATGGAGCGTGTACTAAGAAACAACTCGTACTTTGCTTATCCTGAATATATTACTTAAACTGTTAACGGACACAAGAAAAGAGATAAGAGATTTAGTTGTTCAACGAATTATTCAAGCAAGAGAAAGGAATTCCAATGCAAGAGTTTTTGAACTATCTAAAACACTAAACTTTAATGCAGTTGATTGATTATTCAAAACTATGTTATGCACAGGCGTCAGTATCACGGTACGATACTATGTGGAAATTTTCAAAGTTGTGCAACTCCCCCTACCCCTCGCACACACTACCCCATTATATATATATATATATATATATATATATATATATATATATATATATATATATATATATATATATATATATATATATATATATATATATATATATATATATATATATATATATATATATATATTTAATGTGATTAGAAAAACTAATTAAACGATGTAACAGAAAAATTTTCGTCCATTTGGAGATAACAGAATTCTTACAGTTTTTCAGCACGCACGACAGTCATTCTAAAAATGCAAAATTCGTATTATTATTATTATTATTATTATTATTATTATTATTATTATTATTATAATAATAATAATAATAATATATAATAATAATTGCAATTATTATTATTATTATTATTATTATTATTATTATTATTATTATTATTATTATTATTATTATTATTTTATTATTATTATTATTATTATTATTATTATTATTATTATTATTATTATTATTATTATTATTATTATTATTATTATTATTATTATTATTATTATTATTATTATTATTATTATTATTATTATTATTATTATTATTATTATTATTATTATTATTATTATTATTATTATTATTATTATTATTATTATTAACCTTCTATCTGTTCATTTTCGTACAAAGATTTCATTCCCCTTTCATGACGTTTTCAAATCTAAAAAATTTTCTTCATATTGAAAAGCATTCATCACTTTCTTTTTTTTTTAAATAAATTATTTTTTTTTTTATCTTTGTTTGCTTTTGTTATTGAAGGATTTTTTTTTTTTATTTTCTATTATTTATTTTTTTATCTTTCTTTCTGTTATTTATAATAGTAAACTCATCTGTGTTCATTTTACTTAGTTTTCATTATTTTTATTATTATTATTATTATTATTATTATTATTATTATTATTATTATTATTATTATTATTATTATTATTATTATTATTATTATTATTATTATTATTATTATTATTATTATTATTATTATTATTATTATTATTATTATTATTATTATTATTATTATTATTATTATTATTATTTATTTATTTATTTATTTATTTTTTAGTCAATTATAAGAAATATTTCAAACTTAAAAGAAATTAAAACAAAAAAGATTTTACAAAGAGCAAAAACTTTGCAATTGTCATCCGCAGCTCGTCATTCAGGGGCTATATTAAGATCCAATATTATTATTATTATTATTATTATTATTATTATTATTATTATTATTATTATTATTATTATTATTATTATTATTATTATTATTATACAGCATCTGAAT
>SEYY01020719.1:17500-42500 GCA_009176605.1 Armadillidium nasatum | reverse complement strand
TTAAGAGTTTCTGTTTGAGTCTATGTAGATGCATATAGTTGATTGGCTGTTGTTAGCCATCTGAAATGATGAGGCGCATCAGGCTATTTACGAACTTATGATGATGACACATGTCCATGTTTTATACTAAGGTACATGTTAATAAAGATTTTTTTGGTCTGTACTGAGTTGCATAATAATATCTTAGGGGATCTGTGTAATTTTGGAGTGTACTGGAAGAAAGTTAACTGTCTCACATTTAGTTAAATCTTTTTGAATTTCATGTCCAATAGTGCCTTGAAAGATATATGGTACTGATAATTTCTCTTCTATTATCTCAAAAACATGCCTGAATGGGAGCTCATTAGCATGGAGAAGGAAAATTAGCCACTTTATAGGTCTTTCAAGATATATTTCAATCAATCTGAGCACTCTACCCACTTTACCAGTAGTAACTGGAGCACCATCCAACAGGAGAGCTTTCAGATAATCTATACTATTAGAATCTATTAGAAAAGTTATAATTTCCTCAGAAATACAGCGAGCTGTTCCATTATCTGGAGTATATATATATATATATATATATATATATATATATATATATATATATATATATATATATATATATATATATATATATATATATATATATATATATATATATATATATATATATATATATATATATATATATAAATATATATATATATATATATTGCTTCTGGTGGGCAAAGGCCAAAGTATGAAACTGCAAAAAGAAGTGCAGCACAAGCTCTTCTCAGAGGAGGAGGTTAGTGTCGAGAGAGTTCAGAAGAGCAATGTCCGTTGTAATAGCGATAGCATAGAGAAAGTTACGCAACAATTCAACAAGCAGAAAGAAATTGGAGAGAATTAGTGATAGTAGGAGAGTTGAACAACACCCCTATAAAGAGCAAGCAACTGGGGTGGTGTGAGAAGTTCTGAAGGCGTCTCAGAACACCCAATCTCTTAGAAGCTTGTTTAGAAATAGAAGTAATGTGATCTTTCCAAGAAAGATCACGAGAAAGAGAATGACCAAGAATATTAAAGAGAGATGAAGGTTTGAGTTGTATGTTTTCGAAGATGATATCATTGTCGTGTGGAAGATTGTGTCGAGTAGAGATATGGAGGAATTGAGTTTTTGAGGTATTGAAAACGATCATGTTTTCTCTGCTAAAATTTGAAATGCGATTTAGATCAGAGGTTAGTTGCTTCAAGGGCACCCTCATTGCGTCTATTAACTGTTGCTGGGAGAGGCACCTTTCAAATTGAAAATAGTAATGAATGTGGAGTCATTGGCATAGTAGTCGATAGGAGATGAAGTAATAGAGAGAAGGTCATTAATAAAAAGCAGTAAAAGTGTTGGGAATAGGATAGATCCTTGAGGGACACGACTATTAATAGTTTTATAGGATGAACGGTGGCCGTCTACAACAGCTGCTATAGAACGACCAGAAAGGAAATCAGAGAAGAAGGATAGAGAGAGAGAGAGAGAGAGAGAGAGAGAGAGAGAGAGAGAGAGAGAGAGAGAGAGAGAGAGAGAGAGAGAGAAGGATAAATTCCGAAAGAGGGAAGCGAAAGCTTTTAATATTTTCAGCGCGACAGCAAAAGAATCTCCGAAGAGAGAAGGGAAAAAGATCACCAATAGAGCATTTCTTAAGAAAGCCATTCTGGCGATCATAGATAAGATTAGAAGAATTGAAATGTTTCCAAATCTTCCTGTTAAAGATAAATTCGAAAACTTTAAATCGAACGGAGGTTAAAGAAATTGGAAGGTAGAGAGAGGGTTGAGATGGGTCCCCCTTCTTCGGCACAGGATGAATGAGCGCACGTTTCCAGCAAGAAGGGAAAGTTGAAGTAGAAAGACATAGACGAAGTAGTTTACCAAGGCAGGGTGCAAGCTCGGAAGCACAAGTTCTGAAAACCAAAGGAGGGATACTGTCAGGACCATACATCTTCCTAGTATTAAGCTCAGAGAGAGCAGAAATGACATCTAAGAAGAAAATTACAATTTTAGACATAAATGAGTTGGAGGGGGCTGAAGGAGTAGGAACAGCTCTGGAATTGTCTAAGCTTGAATTAGAGGCAAGAGTTTGAGCGAAGAGCTCAGCTTTAGAGGAAGGCAAAACAGCAGTTGAACTGTCAAAAGATGTTGAGGAGAGAAAAAGGAAAAAATAAAGTTAGAGTTAAAAAAAATTTTCAAATTGCCAGAAAGAACTTGAAGAAGAAAAATAAGAAAGATTATTGCAGTTCTTTTTACAGAGAAAAGAGTTTTCAGTGTCCCGAAGGATGGATTCTGCACGATTTCGAGATGAAATATAAGTTGTGTGAGTTTCCATAGTTTAAAATGACGGTATTCCCAAAAGTCAGCATTCCTGTGAAGGATAGCACGAGAAAAAGCAGAGTTAAACCAAGGTTTGTTAGGTTTAGAAGAAGGGGAAAAATATGGAAAGTACGCCTACATGACAGAGAGAATCGCCTGGGTTATGCGCTCTACACACTCCGAGGGACCCCTCCCAAGGAAACAGTAATCATTCCATGGAAAATCAGAAAAGTACGACCGCAAGTCAGGCCAGTTAGTGGCACCGAAATGCCAGAAACGTCTCCTCGCCGAAGGCGGGGGCCGTTCTTGCTGAAGACTTGAAGAGACAGGACAAAATACGGAGATAAGAAGATGATCGGATGAACCCAGAGGAGGAAAGAGTTTAACAGTATAAGGAGAAGGATTAGAAGTTAGAAAAAGGTCTAAAATGTTGGGTTCATCACCAAGACGGTCAGGGATACGGGTAGGGATGCACCAACTGCTCAAGGTTGTTCTGGATTGGAAATTGGTAGGCGAGTTCACCAGCTGGATCATGAGAACTAGATGAAAGCCATTGTTGGTGATTAACATTGAAATCATCTAAAATGATGATTTCTGCGAAAGAAGAAGAAAGAATGTGATCTATTTTGGAGTTAAGATAGTGGAAGAATTTTGGATAGTCTGTAGAGTTAGGAGATAAGTAGACAGAACAAATGAATATAATTGTAGAGATGGAAGAAAATTTAAGCTATAAAGTAGAGAATTCAGAAGACTCCATATTAGAGACACAAGAACAGACAACATCGTTGCTCACATATGCGCAACATTTGCCTTTGACTGAATATTGATAACAGAGACAGTAGGAAGAAAAGAATAGATTTTGCTTTTAGAGCACTCAGATACCTGAATGTCAGTTAAGAACAAGAGATGAAGTTTAGAAGAAGATAGTTTATGTTCAACAAAGTGGAGGTTAGACAAAAGACCGCGAATGCTGCAGAAATTACTCAAAAAAAGACCGTGCACCAGGGCAAGTCGGCAACAAGTTCTTGGTGACACTAACCCTATCACCGGAGGCCACCAACTCCCAAGTGGTGATGGGGAAAGAAGTGGATCAGGGACTATATTTAGAATCCCCCCCCTTTGGAACTCTCCGAAGCATATTTGTGTTTCGCCACTTTTTCGATTTATTTAATATGTAATGTAGGTTTAAGCGCTTGTAAATTTGTAGGATACATGTGAAGAATGTTGAAGAATGTGAGTCAAGGGTGCACTAGAGACCCTCCGAGAAGATAAAACGCAAAAAGGAACGAACCAAAGGTCAACAGAGTGAAACGGAATGGTCTAGACCACCCTATCACTCCGTCTGTTAAGTCCAGTGGGGGGTACTTTCATCGCTTCGGACTGTGCTACGTCCTCCCCTTAAACCTCCTATATATATATATATATATATATATATATATATATATATATATATATATATATATATATATATATATATATATATATATATATAAGAGAGAAGAGAGAGAGAGAGAGAGAGAGAGAGAGAGAGAGAGAGAGAGAGAGAGAGAGAGAGAGAGAGAGAGAGAGAGAGAGAGAGAGAGATTATATGAGCTACTTTATTCGTTGCATCCATTTGTTAATTTATCAATAGTATTTAGGCTATATTGTATTGGCTTGATGTAGTATAACCATTTCTAAATCATTCTTCCTAATGTGGGTGATCAAAGCCAGGTTGGAAAATTCCTTTTTATATTCTCACTACTTAAAATAATCCGTTCAAAACGAAAGACAAACCTACTTGTCCATTATTGTTTTGGTGTTTTTATTAACTTTATTATAAAGAAATCTATCCTTTATTTTTGTCCATTTGTCTGTTATTGTGTGTTCTGGCAAGCACTAATTAAAAAAATAAGTAGTTCATGTGATATAATATGAAATAAAAACAATTTTATTGCCCTCTCTTTTAGTATTTGATTAATATTCCAATATCATTAGAAGACTTTTTTTCTTTTAGCTTGTTTTATGGCATGTATTAATTCAGTAGAAATTAGAGGAGCAACAATGCTTTTTTATTTATGGTGTTTCTCGTATTCTCATACATCTCTTTCCTCACTTTGATTAATTCTCTCTTTGAAATTTATGACCATTATTATTTTTTATTGCTATTACCTATTGATATCCCTGTGAAAGCTGTCTTGTCGTTTTGCTTTTTTGAGAGATTTATTATTTCAAATCGTGTTTTGGTTGAGGTTAGTTAAAAATTTTTGCATCTTTTATAAAACGTTTGTTTTTAACTTGGTTTGTTTGTATTTTATTGACTTCTCTCAGCTTTCCAGAAATCAATTTAAGGTTTATACATACTGATAGCAAACTTGTTAGCAGTCTCTTGTCAAGCTTTCTTCAAAATACAACTAACAAGTTTGTGAAAGCTTCACAACAAGCAAAAAACGCTACTTTTTTCTTTTTTTAATGTTACATCTAGTGAGTAGGGAGCAGAGTCCTTCCCGATTCCACCAGAAATGGTTGAAATCAAAACCACACCGAAGTTAAAGGCCGACTTCTCCTGATAATAAAGGGGAAGTGTTCCAGACTTTACCAGTGAGTGATGCATATATATAATATGATTTAACATAGATACTAAGTCTAAGATCACAATGATTTTTGGAGGAACCGAAGCGGATAGGAAAAAAATGTTTTTACTATAAAACTCGAAAGTTTAAGTTTTCCCAATACCGGATATACTGTATATATGGGCCTACTCATATCCGAGTATACTGATGTCGCCATCCTAATGCTACTAAGGATATATATATATATATATATATATATATATATATATATATATATATATATATATATATATATATATATATATATATATATATATATATATATATATATATATATATATATATATATATATATATATATATATATATATATGTATAGGTAAACTTAAAAAACAAATAAAATAAAACGAGTAATTGTTATTGTTTACATAATACCCAAAAAATTAATCAAAGAGTAGAAAACAAAATAAAAACATGATTTAAATAAATTTTTATACATCTCCAAGATCCGTAATTTAAAAGCGTATATTTTAAGGTGGATGTGACATAAATCACAAAACACACATGCACCATATATATATATATATATATATATATATATATATATATATATATATATATATATATATATATATATATATATATATATATATATATATATATATATATATATATTAGTATGCATTGCATCTGCATCCGCATCCATACTTTCGAAAATTCAACATCCGCATCTGCATCCGAATCCGCATCAGCATCCACATCCGCATCCGAAAATGAGAAAATATGGCATGCGATCCATATCTAATATATATATATATATATATATATATATATATATATATATATATATATATATATATATATATATATATATATATATATATATATATATATATATATATATATATATATATATATATATATATATATATATATAAGATCAGCTAGCTTCTTTCCAAGTGAACCTTAATCTAATTAAAAATGTTAAAGGAATTATTAAAAGTTTCAACATACTCATTTAATGAACAGTGAACGAAAATTTCAAACTTTATCTCGGTTCGTATTCAGCTTAAAGCAGCCAGCCCCTCTAAGGCGGGGGTTGCTCACCTTTCTACAGGTAGCAAATCTCTCGGGCCCCCGAGGGGTTAAGTTAAATTTTACAAATTAAAATATAAATTCTTCGAGGCTTTGAAATCCTATCCGAACCTTATTGAATAGTGTAGATAATATTCGGTTCCCCTTCGAGAAAAGATGATTGAGGGCCGGTACTGCCTCAAGGCCAAGTATCTGGGATCGGCTTTAGCGCCATCCATTTTCAGGGCTAGTCACTTCGGAAAGTGAGTTGTTATGCACTCCTTGGCGTATGCCGATTTCCATGGCCCCCGACTTGCTGTCCTGAGCTACCAAAGCCTTTCAAGGTTTCTGAATGAGGAGATAGTAATTAGGCTCCTTAACTAAACTTTTGGTTCATCTCAAAGCGCAAGTTCTGCTTCCCAAAAATGACCCACTTGGTACACGGATGCTTTCTCGTAAATTATATTTATTTTAATTACAAACAAGTCTGACAACGAATCCTACTCTCTTTGCTCATAATGTCTCAATCCTAAATTTTCAGCCAAAGCGATTGCTGTTCATACGTGGGCAATGATGTTTTTTTTAGTCTTCCGAATTTTCCACCTTGTGGCTTAAGTTCTCTTGCCATTCTGCGAATAAATTCATTTGTTCTGTTTATTTATCTCCTAATTCTACAGACTACCCTAAATTCTTCGACTATCTAAACTCCAAAATAGATCACATTCTCTCTTCTTCTCCTTTTTCAGAAATCATCATATTAGGAATTTCAATGTTAAAGATCGCCAATGGCTTTTTCCTAGCTCTCATGATACAGCCGGTGAAAGTATCTTACTGTTCGCTATCCTAAACGACCTTGAACAATTGCTGCAGCTCCGTTCACGTATCCTTGATCGTCTTGTAGATGAATCCAACATTCTAAACCTTTTTTAAACTTCTAATTCTGCTCTATATACTATCCAACTCTATCCACCTCTAGGTTCCTCAGATCATCTTCTTATCCCAGTATTCTCTTCTATTTTTTTCAAGTCTTCCGCAAGAAAGATCCCCTCCTAGTGCAAGGAGACATTTATGGCATTTCGGTTTCTCATACTAGTCGGATTTGCTTTCGTACTTTTTCGATTTCCAGTGGAATGATTATTTCTTCCGAGGGAGAGGTCCCTCTGAGTGTGGAGATTGCATTACCGAGATGATTCTCCATGACATGGAGGCATACATTCCATTTTCTTTCACTTCAACTAATCCTAGAAAAATTTGGTTTAACTCTACTTCTTGTTCAATTGCGTTGCTGCCTTCAGGGATTACCGTAGTCTTCACACTCCAGAAACTCTTTCAACCTATATTTCATCAGGAATCGTGCAGAATCCATACTCGGCAACACCAGTAAAAATTTTCTTCGTAGAAAATGAAATATTCTTTCTTGTTCTTCTTCTTCACGCCTTTACTGACATTTTGTAAAAAATGTTAAATCTAACTTTGCTTTTAACTCTTTCCCTTTTCTAATATCTTAAGACTTCACAACTGCCGTTTTGCCTTTTTCTAAAACTGAACTCTTATCTTAAACATTTGCCTCTAATTCAGCTTTAGGCGATTCCGGAGCTATTCCTCCTTCTTCAAATTTCTCCAATTCATTTATGCCTAAATTTGTAATTTCTTCTAATAGGCGTCATTTCTGCTCTCTCTCTGAGCTTAACACTAATAAGGCGTATGGTTCTGATAGTATCTTCCTATGGTTCTCAAAATTTGTGATTCCGAACTTTTACACTGCATTGGTAAACTATTTCGTGTCTATCTTTCTACCATAACTTCCCATTCTTGCTGGATACGTGCGCTCATTCAGCCTGTGCCGAAGAACGGACACCCACTCAACCCTTCAACTACAGTCCCATTGTCTTAACCTACGTTATTTCTAAAGTTTTCGAATCTATCCTTAACAGTAAGATTTTGAAACATCTCAATTCTTCTAATCTTATCTCTGATCGCCAGGATGGCTTTCGTTAAAAACGCTCTATTGTGATCTTCTTTTTCTTCTCTCTGACTCTTGGTCTTCCAGTTTTCGACATTTCGGTGAATCTTTTGATGTATCGCTAGACATATCGAAAGCGTTCGATAGAGTCTGGCACAAAGCTTTGATTTCTAAACTTCCATCTTTCTGAATCTATCCTTCTCTCTGTAGTCTTCTATCTTATTTTCTTTACGGTCGTTATTGTGGACTGCCACAGATTATCTTTTAAATCTATTAACAGTGGTGTTCCTCAAGGTTCTGTCATATTCCCATAACTTTTCCTGCTTTTCATTAATGACCTTCTCTCTATTATTTCATCACCTATCCACTCCTATGCTGATTACTCCACCCTTCCTTGCTCCTTTCAGTTTGAAAGACAATAGTTAATTGACTGCTAGAATGGTGGTTTCGGAGCAACTGATCTCTGATCTTTCTCGTATTTCAAATTGGGGAGGAGAAAAGATGGTTGTTCTCAATGTCTCAAAAACTCAGTTCCTCCATCTCTCTACTCAACACAACCTTCCACACAAATATAACATCTTCGAAAACACACGACTTAAGCCTTCATCTGTCCTTAATATTCTCGGTGTTTCTTTTTCTTGTGATCTTTCCTGGAAGGATCACATTACTTCTCTTTCTAAACAAGCTTCTAAGATGTTGGCTGTTCTAAGGCGCCTTCCTAATTTCTTCACGTCACCCCACTTTTTTTCTCTTTATAAGGTTGTTGTTCGTCCCTGTATGGAGTAGTCCTTCCACATCTGGGGTGGTTCCACTAATGCTGCTCACTTTGAGAAGGTGGAGTCTAAGGCTTTTCGTCTTATCAATTCTCCGGCTCTCACTAATTCTTTCCAATCTCTTTCTGAACGTCGAACTGTTGCATCACTCTGTTTACTATCGCTATTACAATGGACACTGCTATTTTGAACTCTCTCTTCACATATTCTTCCACTGAAAAGGGATCGTTCGAAACGTCTTCCTACACAGTCTCATCCTTTCTCTGTTCAATTCTCTGACCCCCGATATAACCGCTATGCTCAATATTACATGTACTCTTCTGGTTAATTTTGGAACACACTTCTCTTTTTTCTGTTTTCCCAACTTCCTTTGACTTACACACTTTCAAATGCCGTGTATCTGGACATGTCACTTTTTAACGATAGGGTTCTGGTATTGTCCAAATTCTGACAGAAATTACTTGGCCTCTGACTTTTGCCCACCAGAGGAGACATAAAAAAAATATATAAAATATTTAAAAGAATAATAATTACAACAAAATAATAAAAAATAAAGTAATGATATTGATATAAAATAACATAAATAAAAACCAAGACTAAAATCTAAATTTAGCATCTCCAAGAAAAAATAAAATTATAGAAGCAATAATGTTTCTGAAATTTATTTATTTAAAAAAAAAAAAAAAAAAATGATCTTTTTCAATTAAATTACAATGAAAAATATGAACATTTTAAGTACTTGAAAAACAATACGAGCCGTGTTCGCTCTTCAATTTGTTTTCACATTAAAATTATGAAGGTGTTAAAACCTTTTTCATAAACATTCTTGCAAGAATTAATCTATTTACATTCGACATTTTAATTTGTTTTAAATTTTTGAGAAAAGCTTAAGTGTTTACTTAAATTTTAGTGATAGAAATTTTGCTCAGTACTTTTTTAAGAGATACACAAACACACACAGGGCATATAAATACAAAAACACATACACTCACACACACACACACACACACACACACACACACACACACACACACACACACATATATATATATATATATATATATATATATATATATATATATATATATATATATATATATATATATATATATATATATATGTACCCGAAAGCTTTTGCTAAAAGTCTGCTTTGTATCCAGTTTAATGTTTTAAATCTGTGGTTATTGCACTCTTTAAAATATTTTAAGCGCATATCTTTTCACAACAGAAACACTGAGTCTGCTTTACTCAATAAGTTTCGTGAATATATATATATATATATATATATATATATATATATATATATATATATATATATATATATATATATATATATATATATATATATATATATATATATATATATATATATATATATATATATATATATATATATATATATATATATATATATATATATATATATATATATATATATATATATATATATATATATATATATATATATATATATATATATATATATATATATATATATTCTCATTTGTTACGACTTGATTTATCATATATCGAAAGTTCTTTGTTAGAAATTCTGCAATAAGCACTAATGATGATAATAATAATAACGCTTATTGAACATAATTCATTGAAGAATGGCCATGGAATTGTTCTCCAAAAACTATTTATTTATGGGAAATTAAATCACTTTCAATAAGAGCGAATCGCTAGAAGCAGTAAATCTTATTTCAAAATGGATAAAATATGAACAGAGACTAATATATCCTACTCGGGTTTTGCTTTATTTCATACAAGCGTTTATATTATAGGGCAAATCAGCCTTTATTTGCCCCCCTCCCCCCGAAAAAAAAGGATTTAATCTAAAAGCAAATTCAAAATTTTATAAATCATATGAAGAAATATTATAGTTTTTATAAAAGGAAGAATGGATTATTATTTTCGATAAAATTATATAGTTGCTATTCCGATTTTGTTTGAGGGAGGAATTCCTATGTGTCATTTTACAATGCGAATTTTTTTTTTCCTTTTCTGAGAGAAAACTAAATAGAAAATATAAATAATTTTTATACTATATTATACTTAGGTAGATAATTAAGAAAATTAATTCTCTTAATTAAACAAAAATTAAAAAGGTAAAATTAATATAAACAAAACACGAACAGAAAAAAGGAATTAGAAAATAGTTAAGAAAAAGGAACAAAATAAAGATAGAAAGAAGTGTAATAAATGAATAAATTAAAATAAGAAAATAATGAATTAAAAGTAATTTAAAATTTAAAAATTAAAATTTAAAATTTAATAATTAATAAATATTAAATATATATATATAATATATATATATATAATAATATATAATATATATATATATATATATATATATATATATATATATATATATATATATATATATATATATATATATATATATATATATATATATATATATATATATATATATATATATATATATATATATATATATATATATATATATATATATATATATATATATATATATATATATATATATATATATATATATATATATATATATATATATATATATATATATATATATATATATATATATATATATATATATATATATATATATATATATATATATATATATATATATATATATATATATATATATATATATATATATATATATATATATATATATATATATATATATATATATATATATATATATATATATATATATATATATATATATATATATATATATATATTAGTGATTGATCGTATGTCCTATTTTGCTCATTTTGCGGATGCGGATATAGAATTTTCGTTAATGCTGATGCGATACGGATGTTGAATTTTCGAAAGTGCGCATGCGGATGTGAATGCGGATGTTAATTTTAATGAGGATGCGAATGCTCATCCAATCACTATATATATATATATATATATATATATATATATATATATATATATATATATATATATATATATATATATATATATATATATATATATATATATATATATATTATATATATATATATATAATACACTGTGAACGTTTCACACCGTATCTCGGTTCGTTTTAGCACAAGCTAAATATTGCAAATTAATATTTTAAAATACAATCAAAATATAAATTCATTAACTATATATAAGATATTTAAGATACTAATAATTGCAATAAAATAGTAGAAAAATAAAGTAATAATATTGATATTGAAATAGCATTAAAAATAAAATGATAGAACTATTTTTGGAAAAAAGGTTTCATTTTTGAGTGAAAAGGCCAACAGAAGAAGCTTGATCATTTAAGGATGGGCAATGAGTTTTTATGTATAAAACTTCAAAATCCTACAAAAAAAATGGAAGATGCATATTGAAGAACAGAGAAATTTTATGAAGAAAAAGATTGGGTATCTCCATGGCTTTTATGGTAGAGTGTACAGGAGAGCAAAGAGGAAGGTCTATTCAAAAAGAAACTCCTCTATTTGCTTATCAATCCTCACTTTAAATTGTAGACCAGTTTGGCCTGCATACGCTGCATTACAGCTGGCACACTGAAATAAATAAATTAATGAAGATCTGAGAAGCGTTGGGTGAGATTGCTTGTTTCTGAAGAAAATATGAATTGAAAGAAAGTTAACATTTATAAGGATGAATTGGTATTGCGGAAATGTAGCTTCAGTTATAGTAAGAATATTTCTATTTTAAGTTCAGATGTAAGTGATCTATATACGGAATTTTTAAGTATATTTTTTGTTTGGGTACAGTAGGAAAATGAAGAGAGGGTCTGAAGATATTAGTGAGAAATTCGTAAATACTTTTTCCACTGGGAACTTTGGAAATAAATTAAAATGAAAGAGTATTTTAATATATTCCATCTCTCTCTATATATATATATATATATATATATATATATATATATATATATATATATATATATATATATATATATATATATATATATATATATATATATATATATATATATATATATATATATATATATAGTGTATAGATAATATTAATAAATTATATTTTGCAATGATATTCTAATATAATTCTAATTTTGCAAAAAGCCTTTCCGTGAGAGTACGAAAACTTTTCTATAAGAAAAGGAAAACTTCATTTTAATATAAAATAAATTTTAGAAAAGCTTTTGCATAAATAGATAAAGAGAAGACAAATTACATCGCTTCGTCTTATCAAAAACCTACAAGAACAAACATATGTGGGCAGCAAATTGAAGTGAATGCAAACAGTTGCAAAAAGAATAAAAGACTTATAATAAAAGGAAATATAAAACAAAAAAATTATAATTTTTTTATTATTCCTTACAAAATGCTGACGTCACAATAAAAAATATAGGGAAACTAATTTAGATTTTTTATTTTAAGAAAATTTTTCTTCTTTGCGTTCTTTCATTCTAAATTAAAATTTTATTTTAAATTTAAGAAATTTCTTACCCTCGCAAAGCAAAGAAAAACGATTTATGCCATTAATAAACAATATTTTCAAAGATTTTGTTAACTACCACTCCATCAGCAAATATAAATTATCATTGTACTATTATTATTATTATATAATTATTTTTCATCATTATTTTTTATTATTATTATTTTTATTATTATTATTATTATTATTATTATTATTATTATTATTATTATTATTATTATTATTATTATATTATTATTATTATTATTATTATTATTATTATTATTATTATTATTATTATTATTATTATTATTATTATTATTATTATTATTATTATTATTATTATTACTATTATTATTATTATTATTATTATTATTATTATTATTATTATTATTATTATTATTATTATTATTATTATTATTATTATTATTATTATATTATTATTATTATTAGTAGTAGTAGTAGTAACTACTTTTATAATTTTCAGCCATCAATTCAACTCATGAATTCCCCATTACTCCAATATTAGGAGTCCTTATTGGTGTTGTAGGAGCAATTGTTATCGTTTTCATTATTGTAGTGGTAATATCGAAGCTCAGATCTGTACCAGCAGACAAAAAGAATCCTAAAGATGATGTCAATGGTGTTCGGGCTCCCCTACAACCTCGAGATGGTGGTGAATCGGCTCTAGATTCCTCTAATGAAAGACCAGGTGGGATATATATGTATATATATATATATATATATATATATATATATATATATATATATATATATATATATATATATATATATATATATATATATATATATATATATATATATATATATATATATATATATATATATATATATATATATATATATATATATATATATATATATATATATATATATATATATATATATATATATATATATATATATATATATATAAACGTGTATGCGTAAACATCGTTCTTAATGTAATATAATACGAGACAAAATATAAAAAATCCAATCTATAATTGAGTAAGATCACTCTTATAATATATTACCATTCAGAGAGTGTTTTTCATAGTTTTCTAAAACACATTTAAAAAACATCAATCTTACTCGGTTTATTCCTTTAGATAGCCTCTTCAATGAAGACGGAATTCCAAATAAGTTGAAGCACGCAAATTTATACGAGACTGTTGCTTACGAGACGTCCGATGGATCGAAAGAGTCTGAGGTTTGGATACGATACGTTTTCTGACTAAAACTTACATTTTTCTTCCTTTTTCTGTTCCCCCCTCCCCCCCATTAGCTTTTATTTCTTACATTGAAATATTTTTTTTTTTAAAGTTTATTTTATTTTTATTAAATGTAAATTTGTTTTATATAATATATATATATATATATATATATATATATATATATATATATATATATATATATATATATATATATATATATATATATATATATATATATATATATATATAATAATAATAATAATAATAATAATAATTTTTTTTTTTTTTTTTTTTTTTTTTTTTTACACATCACCACCACTCACGGGCATAGCCCTATTCAAGGAGGGGGTGCCAGAACAAAAGAAGAGATAAAAACAACCCATAACCCACAACCCACACCTAACCCAAATTTCGAAAGTGAGCACAGACGTGGGTCTTAAAAGAATGGAGATTAAATTCAGCAGGAAACACAGAAGATGGAAGAGAATTCCACAAAACAGAGGTGGCTGGAAAGAAGGAGGCACCACAGCGAACAAGCCTGGAGTTGCATATGTCCACGCAAAATTGATGCGCTGACACTGCACCCCTTGTGCTGCGAGGACGCCGTAAAGGTGGAGGTACACGGGTGGATAGTTCCCTCGAGCATTTGCCGCTGTAGTACCTATAGAAAAGAGATAAGGCACCAACATCACGTCGCAAAGAAAAAGAGTCAAGAGAATTAGAAAGAGCGGGACAGTTTTTAGTCTTTTAGCCTTTGAACTCAACCCTATCCAAAAGACGGGTGAGCCTGAGCCACCCCAGATATGAGAGCAGTACTCCATACAAGGGCGGATGAGACCCTTATATAATTGGAGTAACTGCGAGGAAGAAAAAAATTCTCGCAGTCTAAACAGAACTCCCAGCTTCTTTGAGGCCGCCCGAGCAACCATTGTGATATGAGGTTCCCAAGACATTTTTTTGTTTATGTTAAGGCCAAGAACATTTATATTGTCAACAGGAGAGACGGGAGAACCGTCGAAAGAAATAGAAAAGTTAGGAGGTGTCTTTGAGAGGGAGATTTCTAGAAGTTGAGTTTTTAAAGAGTGAATTTCACAAGGTTGAGACGACCCCACTGGGAAATTCTATCCAGATCTGCAAGAATGGATCGGAAAGATGAAGACGAGAGGCAACTCTAGATGCAAAGGAAGGAGCAGATTTGAAATGAGTAGAAGAATGGAGGGTTGAGTCATCGGCATATGAATGTATAGGATTAGATGAGCAACTGAGAAGATCATTAATGAAAAGTAAGAATAGAGTAGGAGATAAGACAGAACCCTGAGGAACACCACTATTGATAGGAAAGGAAGAAGAAGTCGCTCCATCAACAACATGAAATGGAACGATTAGAAAGAAAGCTAGACATAAGTAAGCAAAGAGAAGGAGGAAACCCAAAGGAGGGGAGCTTGGAAAGCAGTGACGCATGCCATACCCTGTCAAATGCCTTAGATATGTCAAGCGCCACCACACAAGTCTCCCCATGATCCCTAAGGGCAGAAGACCATAAATCTGTGAGATAGGAAAGTATATCACCAGTAGACCTCGAACGTCGAAAGCCATACTGATGATCAGAAAGAAGGGAATGAGATTCCAGATGATCCAAGAAGTGAGAGTTGAGAAGGGTTTCAAAGATCTTAGATAGAATACAAGTGAGAGCTATAGGGCGATAGTTAGAAGGATCAGAGCGGCTACCCTTTTTCGGAATAGGCTGGACCAATGCGTGCTTCCAACACTGAGGGAAAGTATTAGTATTGAGGCATAGAGAGTAGAGTTGAACGAGGGGAGGAGCAAGCTCAGAAGCACACTCCCTTAAAACTCGGGGAAGAATGCCATCCGGGCCGCCCGCCTTCCTTACGTTCATAGATTTCAGAAGCCCATGCACCTGATCAAATGTAATCACAGGTAAAGTCATGGGACCCCTGAGAGGAGAAGAAGTAGGAGGAGGGTTGCCGGAGTCGTCCAGAGTTGAATTAGAGGAGAATAGGAGGCCGAAGAGATTAGCCTTTTCAGTTGGAGTGTTAGCAACAGAGCCATATATATATATATATATATATATATATATATATATATATATATATATATATATATATATATATATATATATATATATATAGTATATATATATATATATATATATATATATATATATATATATATATATATATATATATATATATATATATATATATATATATATATATATATATATATATATATATATATATATATAGAGAGAGAGAGAGAGAGAGAGAGAGAGAGAGAAAATACAGTACTTAAAAGTCAGTATTTCATAGGAAGTAAGAAAAATATTAATTTTTTTCCGATAGAATACGTGATAAAATGAACAAAGAAATTAAAATGTGAATCTGTGGAGTGTCGTGACCTTCCTTAGTTTCATTATAAAGTCTTTCTCCTGCCTAAGAACAAGATATCCTAGAATTCATTCTCCAGTAGTCATAAGCATTTCTTGAAAACTACTTATTTAACAGTTTCTTGCTGAATGCGCCTAAATAAACATTAACACTTCCTTGAACGCTTCTCGAAATCTTTGAATCTGTTACTAACACAATTTGTTCTATGATTTTGGGGTTTGTCTTCCTTACAACTCTCAGTATCTAGTATTTAATCTACTTATGGAAAAGAGTTTCAGGTTCTTTTTGAATATTTTTATACTTTTACGAGAATATTTACATTTTCTCATCCAAATACTGTTCCAAATGTACTAAACTGCTAAAAGTACATATGCTAGGGAATTGATTTTAAGGGTGTTAAGAATGTTGTTTATAATATAGTATAACATCGAGATAAATAACAGCTTAATAGCTTGTTAAATGCTAATGTTGTTAAGGTAAAATGTATTTTATTGTTATATTTTAAGTTACCTGTACCTTTTGAAATTTCACCAATTCTTCTTTTCTACCATATAAAGCATCTACTGTAAGTTGAAATGGATGTTCTGATTGTAAACTTGCTTCTCCAAACGTCAGCAACTTAGAAGACTAAAGCACTATAGAAATTATTCTGAATAATATGTGAAAAATTATTATAATTAATGCTAATATTAAGCACACACACACACACAAGGTGACCTTGTAATTTCAAAATATGAAGTTATTTTTTTTTTTATTTTTTTTTTTTCTTTGAATATTTTCGAAGGGTGTCATTTTTGTAGGGCTTAAAACTAAGTGATAGATAGACCTAAAAGTTTCTGAACATAAAACATAATTTGAAGTATGTTTTATGTTCAGTGCATTAAAATGCACACGAGCATTTTAATTATCTATTGTTTATGTTGCCCGTTTAGAACTAAGATAAAAAGAATGTAAAAATAAATTTGGCAGAACAGATTTTAATTCAGTATAATTGGCTACGACCTAAGATATACTAGCTAGTATATATATATATATATATATATATATATATATATATATATATATATATATATATATATATATATATATATATATATATATATATATATATATATATATATATATATATATATATATATATATATATGGACCGACCTCGGCTGGAATTTTGCCGGGGCCGGGGTTACCTAAAATTTGTAAAGATGTCAAAAGCACTGAAATTTTAGAAAATTAGATATAAATTTAAATGAGGTTTATTTAATTATAATGAAGGAGTAGAATAGCCAACAATTTACTTAAATTAATGATTATATATATTTTCTCCGAAAAAATTTCAAAAAATTACAGATTTTGCATAATAAAAGTTTAAAAAAGTAAAAAAAAAAAAAAAATATTTGAAATCATTTTTTTATGATTCACAATAGTGACTCAATAAGTTTACCTAGAAAAGACCCCAAGGTAAAGTTTGATAAAATGTAAGATATAAAATTATCAATATAACATGTATTTATGAATTTCATTGTTATTTTATTGCTATATACTAAACTTGTATCATTTAGCTACATTATTTTAAAATTATTATTTTGTTTATACTTTCAGTCACTATGGCTAAAAGATCAGCTTCAGCAGTATGGGGAGTACTTCACAATGTTTCAGGATAAGCTCGAAATAGCTAAATGTGACATGTGCAGCCAGGAAATTAGAAGAGGACCTCAAAGTGCCCCAAGTAAAAAAATTTCAAACAAATCATTATGAGCGCATCCAAAATCAAAACACGAAGATGAACATTCACTATCAGAAAAGGAGCGGTCTAAAGAAACAAAAAATAAAAAAGAAATTATTTAAAAAACAAGAAAAAAATCATAATTTTCTTATATTTTGTCTGATTTAATCCATCATTAATAAGTACAATTTGCCATTTCAATCCCGGCAGGGAAACCCCGGTTTTCCCTGATTTTTAACCGGGCCAACGCCCGGGTCGTTCCATATATATTTAAATAAATATAATTATATATATATATATATATATATATATATATATATATATATATATATATATATATATATATATATATATATATATATATATATATATATATATATATATATATATATGTATGTGTGTGTGTGTGTGTGTGTGTGTGTGTAGAAAGGGTATCCCATAAGTTTCCACACATAGGGAAATAATACATGTAAACGCGAAATCACTTTTATTTACATAATATTCTCTACATGAGCGTCATTGCGTTCGAAACACAATTCAATGCGTGTCCTTCACTGCTGAAGAACACGTTCAAGCACAGGTTAAGTTATGCCGGTAATGGCGTCTGTGATACGCTGCCTGAGATGATTTATGATTTGTATCTTTTCCCGATACACCACAGCCTTCACATGCCCCCAGAGGTAACAATCAAATGGGGTAAGGTCTGGGGATCTGGGAGGTCACTCCACAGAACTACGCCGACTGATCCAAGTACCTGGAAATTGATAATGTAATCACTCACGTGCGTCAATACCGAAATAAGATGGCGCTCCATCTTTCTGAAAGTTCACCGGAAAGTTACCATACTCGTCTAAAGTGAATGGAAAACTATCTTCCTGCAACATGTTCAGATACTTATCGGCAGTAAGATTTCCCTCAATAAAAAATGGTCCAGTAAACCTGTGACCCCATATCTCAGTCAATACCATTACTTTAACAGCACCCTTCATCTTTTTTGGGCTCAGCCAATAATGGGTTTGTAGTGCTCCAAAAACGAACATTTTGTCGATTAACCTATCCATTGACAGAAAAGTTTGCTTCGTCTGTAAACAGTATGCTATGCCGGCTGAGAAACCTGCATCCTCTTGAAATTTGTTCAATACCCAGTCACAAAATTCCAGCAGTCTGTCCGGGTCGTCTTCACACATATGCTATGCCAAATGTAATTTGTATGGATGCCATTTGTTTCATTTTAAAATGCGGCCGATACTCGATCTGCTAACACCGGTTGTAGCAGTCAACCGTCGTATACCTTCCATGGGACTCCGTGTAATCGCGGAGAGTACCCTACGTGTTGTACCTTCATCGCTTCTCGCCTGATCTGTAACAGATCCCGTATTTTTTAAAACTTTATTATGAGTTTTGCCACAGTGTCGTGTGTGATGGTCCTCCAATGTTTTCTGTTAAAGTCTACTGCAACCTTGCGACAGATTCCTGAGCCGGCCCTCATTGATAATGTCAATGCAGTGATCTTTAGTCAAGCGCATCTTATTGGATATCTGAAAAAAATACATATGTTAAAACTCCTATATATGGAAACTTATGGGACACCCTGTATATATATATATATATATATATATATATATATATATATATATATATATATATATATATATATATATATATATATATATATATATATATATATATATATATATATATATATATATATATATATATATATATATATATATATATATATATATATATATATATATATATATATATATATATATATATATATATATATATATATATATATATATATATTGGAGTGAATCTTGCTTTGTCTCGGGGGACGCTTCTGTCTCTGCTGAAAAGGTAGGGGCCGTAATCCTTGACGGGATGGGCAGATTCATTCCATCTTCAACTAAATCCTTTTCTCCTCAAAATCCATGGTTCGATGATGGCTGTTCTCTTGCCCTTCGTGAGAGAGACAGTGCTTTTCGTGAATGGAAAAACTCTCCTTCTCCTATCACTCTTGCTAATTTTCATTCAGCTCGGAATCGTTGCAGGGATGTTCTTCGACGGACTAAGCGTACTTTCATAAAAAAGTCGTGCGCTGACCTCCATGGCTCTTCTACTGATAAAAATTTCTGGCCTCTTTTCAAAAATATCTCTAACAACTTCTGTAAATCTGCCTTTCCTCCTCTTATTCGCTCTGATGGTTCTGTTGCTAATACTCCTTCTGAAAAGGCTAATCTCTTCGGCCTCCTTTTTTCATCTAATTCCACCCTGCTACGATTCTGGCATCCCTCCTCCTACTCCTTCTCCTCTCAGGTGTCCCATGTCTCTGCCTGTAATTACTCATGATCAGGTGCATGGGATCCTGAAATCTATGAACGTCAGGAAGGCCAGTGGCCCGGATGGCATTCCCCCTCGTGTTCTGAGGGAGTGTGCTTCCGAGTTGGCGCCTGTCCTCGTTCAGCTCTACTCTCTATGCCTTAATACTAATACTTTTCCTCAATGCTGGAAGCGTGCATTTGTTCAACCGATCCCGAAAAAAGGTAGTCGCTCTGACCCTTCTAACTATCGACCTATAGCTCTCACCTGTGTTCTATCTAAAATTTTTGAAACTCTTCTCAACTCTCATTTCCTGGATCATTTGGAGTCTCATTCTCTTTTCTCTGATCACCAGTATGGCTTTCGACGCTCGAGGTTAACTGGTGACATACTTTCCTATCTTACTGATCTATGGTCTTCTGCCCTTAGGGACTTCGGGGAGTCTTGTGTGGTGGCGCTTGACATATCCAAGGCTTTTGACCGGGTGTGGCATGCGTCACTGCTCTCCAAGCTCCCCTCCTTTGGGTTTCCTCCTTCTCTTTGCTTACTATTGTCTAGTTTTCTTTCAGATCGTTCCATTTCGGCAGTTGTAGATGGAGAGCGACCTCTTCCTCCTTTTCTGTCAACTGTGGTGTTCCTCAGGGTTCTGTTTTATCTCCAACCTTATTCTTACTTTTCATTAACGATCTTCTCCACTGCACTTCTAACTCTGTTCACTCTTATGCTGATGATTCAACTCTACATTCTTCTACTCATTTCAAATCTGCTCCCTCTTTTGCTTCTAGAGTTGCTTCTCGTCTTCAACTTTCCGATTCTATTCTTGCCGATCTGGATGGGATTTCCCGGTGGGGTCATAGCAACCTTGTGAAATTCAACTCTTTAAAAACTCAACTTCTTCACATCTCCCTCTCGAAAACACCTCCTAACTTTCCTATCCTCTTCGATGGCTCTCCCGTCTCACCTGTAAATAACATTAACATTCTTGGTCTTAACATAAACAACAAACTGTCTTGGAAACCACATATCACAATGGTTGCTAAAGCTGCCTCTAAGAAGCTGGGAGTTCTGTTCAGATTGCGAGAATTATTTTCTTCTGAACAGTTACTCCAAATATATATAGGGTCTTATTCGCCCTTGTATGGAGTACTGTTCTCACATTTGGGGGGGCTCCGGCTCCTCCTCTCTCCTGGATAGAGTAGAGTCTAAAGCTAAAAGATTAATTAACTGTCCCCTACTTTCAAACTCTCTTGACCCTCTGTTTCTGCGACGTGACGTTGGCGCGCTATCTCTTTTCTACAGGTACTACAATGGCAGGTGCTCGAGGGAATTGGCCTCTCGCATTCCTCCACCATTGCATCGTCCTCGTTGCACAAGGGGTGCCCTGATTTCTCACCAATTTTGTGTGGATGTAGGAAATCCCAGGCTAGCCCGTTGTGGTACCTCTTTCTTTCCAGCCACCTCTATTCTGTGGAACTCTCTACCTTCATCTATTTTTCCTCCTGTATTTAATCTTCCACTCTTTAAGGCTTCCGTCTGCGCCCACCTGAGGGCTGTGCGTTAGGTGTGTATGTTTAAATGAATCTTCTATGTGTGCGTGCCCCCTCCTTGAAAAGGGCTCTGCCCGTGAGCGTTGGCGTTTTCTGTATAAAATAATATAATAATAATAATATATATATATATATATATATATATATATATATATATATATATATATATATATATATATATATATATATATATATATATATATATATATATATATATATATATATATATATATATATATATATATATATATATATATATATATATATATATATATATATATATATATATATATATATATATATATATATATATATATATATATATATATATATATATATATATATATATATATATATATATATATATATATATATATATATATATATATATATATATATATATATATTGAGAAGGCCTGCTTCTTTACCATATAGGATATAATGTAATTTATTCTCATAAACCCATATATTTAGTATCGGAATATCGAATGAAATATCGGAAGTAAATTTGTTACAAAATAGTTAGAACGACCAACCTGAATTATTGAAAATAAAAGTCTGACTCAAAATGTAGCATTTTTTCTACCAAATACTTAATGATGAATATAAAATAAATTATAAATCCAAATAAGAATTTATTTATAAAATGAAAACTCTGAATGTTACTCCAAACACTGAGAGACAGAATGGCGCTTTGAAACTTAAACTTATAAACCGAACGTAACTCTTAATATAAAAACCAAACAGCTTCACAAATAATAACGAAATGAGCACAAAAATCTTAACTACACTAAGATTATTTACAATGAAGAAAGAAATCCAGGCAATTGATATGATTTTGACTTTAATTACTTTGATTTGTCCATCTTTTTTGCTGAAGAATGTCGCAAGTCCAGTTAACATTTAAGGAGTAATGAATTCAGATGTAATAGTTATATACATATATATATATTATATATATATATATATATATATATATATATATATATATATATATATATATATATATATATATATATATATATATATATATATATATATATATATATATATATATATATATATATATATATATATATATATATATATATATATATATATATATATATATATATATATATATATATATATATATATATATATATATATATATATATATATATATATATATATATATAATATATATATATATATATATATATATATATATATATATATATATATATATATATATATATATATATATATATATATATATATATATATATATATATATATATATATATATATATATATATATATATATATATATATATATATATATATATATATATATATATATATATATATATATATATATATATATATATATATATATATATATATATATATATATATATATATATATATATATATATATATATATATATATATATATATATATATATATATATATATATATATATATATATATATATATATATATATATATATATATATATATATATATATATATATATATATATATATATATATATATATTGAAGGGAAAGAATTTTGAATGCACGCCTCGGTGAAAAAAGAGGATGAACTCTTTTACTCGATTTGCACATTCCGATGGACCATTCAAACGATAACATTAATCATTCCATGGGAAATCAGAGAAGTACAACCGCAAGACAGGCAAGAGCCAAATGCAGTAGGAGGTGGTAGAGTAAGATCAACTGTCAAAGCACTCAAATCACCTTGCAGTTAAGAACACAAAATGTGATCTAAAAGAAGAGAGGTGATGTTCAACAAAGTTGAAATTAGACTAGAGACCGTGAATGCTGCAGTAATTAATTAATTAAAGAAATCCGTGCACCAGAGCAATCCAGCAACGAAGTTTTGGTGGCACCATTACAATCATCGGAGGCCTCCAACTCCCAAGAGATGAAGAAGTTGAGGGTTAGATGAGGAGCATTGTTTGAATGCCGCACCTCCAAACATTTTCCGAGGAAGCTTTATGTTTGGTCATTTTTCCTTTCGAAAATGTAATGTACGAGCAAGCGCTTGCAAATTTGAAGAGTACATGTAAAGAAGGAGGATGATAGTGGGAGCATAGTTTTCAATGTAGGTCGAGGGTACACTAGAAACTATCTGAGAAGGTGGAACAAGAATAGAAACGAGCCATAGAGCAACTGAATGGCCTAGCCCATCCCACGACCCTGTGGGTTATACCCAGTGGGAGTTCTTGTATTGTTTCAAATGGCGCTACGTTCTTCCCTTTTATATATATATATATATATATATATATATATATATATATATATATATATATATATATATATATATATATATATATATATATATATATATATATATATATATATATATATATATATATATATATATATATATGTACTCTCATTTCCTGGATTATTTGGAGTCTCATTCTCTTCTCTCAGATCACCAGTATGGCTTTCGAAGCTCGAGGTCAACTGGTGACATACTTTCCTATCTTACTGATCTATGGTCTTCTGCCCTTAGGGATTTCGTGGAGTCTTGTGTAGTGGCGCTTGACATATCCAAGGCTTTTGACCTGGTATGGAATGCGTCGCTGCTCTCCAAGCTCTCTTCCTTTGGGTTTCCTCCTCCCCTTTGCTTACTCTTGTCTAGATTTCTCTCAGATCGTTCCATTTTGGCACTTGTAGATGG
>SEYY01020719.1:0-12500 GCA_009176605.1 Armadillidium nasatum | reverse complement strand
ACGTTATCTCATTCTTAAATTTTCTCAGCTGGTAAAGTCTTTAAATACATTTCCTTCCTCCATTTTCTCCACTTTCAATGATTTAAACAATTTCACATGCCGTATCAGTTCAATTCGACCATGGATTATTTGAAATTTGATTGGATTTCTCAGCTCTGATAGATTCCGTGTGGGAATGTGACCTTTCTCATCAAAGGATATATATATATATATATATATATATATATATATATATATATATATATATATATATATATATATATATATATATATATATATATATATATAAAGATTTTCGTTTTACAGATTTTAAGCAACAAAAGTTGGGAAAAAGATTCTGGGGACGACGTGGAGTACGCCGAACTTAATTTTAGTGAAAAGAAATCAAAAAAGCCTCAAAAATCGAAAAGCAGTAAGAAAACATCAAAGTCAAACGGGAAAATTCATTCTTCCTATGATCCGACCTTATATGTCTCCATTGATCATGTTCAGACGGAGAAAAAGAAACTGCAACAACAACAGCAACAACAACAGCAGCGACGCCAGGAACAGCAACAGTTTCAAAATCAAAATGACGAATCAGACGGGATTAATTCAGCACATTCATTCAAAAATTTAAATGAACCTCAAGTTACAAATTTTGACACTTTCACACAACCTGCGTCCTCGCTCCGACCTGAAAAGACAGACTCACCAAGTGCTCCACAGTTACAGTCAATTCTCAGACACCCTGAAAAACGGCAAGCTCCCGTCCCTCTGGAGTCCAATGTTCGACCAAAGGCTCTGGATATTACAACGAAAAAGCCTTCGACGAAACCGACCAACCTCGATAAGCCTCCTATAGCGAAGAAACCCGTTTTCGTCCAAGACCTCGTTAAGAAAAGCAAGAAGAGCGCCGAAACTCAAACGGAAAATGAGGAAGAAAAAACTGGCCACGAAATAAGAGAAGAGGCAAAAGACGACATTCCTTTAATGGACTCAACTGTTGAGAGTAGCTTGTGATTTTTTTGTAAAGTTTCCATTATTATTATTATTATTATTATTATTATTATTATTATTATTATTATTATTATTATTATTATTATTATTATTATTATTATTATTATTATTATTATTATTATTATTATTATTATTATTATTATTATTATTATTATTATTATTATTATTATTATTATTATTATTCAAATAAAAAAGGAATTTTACATTAAGCTCGCTAGCTCTAAAAATTAAAAGAAAGTTAATTAATATAAGGGCAAGATTAAACATAATTTTTATTTTATATATATATATATATATATATATATATATATATATATATATATATATATATATATATATATATATATATATATATATATATATATATATATAATAAAAAAAAAAAAAAAAAAAACATTCATTTTAAAATTATCAATAACTCGATAATTATCCAACGTAGATAGTTCAAAATTAAACAAGAGCATAACTGATGGTTTATTTATTTTTGAGAAAATTTTAAAAATTCTACCTTTATTTCTTGATTTTTTAATGATATTTTTTTCAAGCTATATAAAAAGCTTAATTTCTATTGTTTTATTTCAGAAATTTATATCCTTGAGATAACATCTTTACCAAAGAAGTTGAAATTCTTATTAAACATTATCGAAAGGAGAAGAAGTATGGTAGAATATGAGTTCCGGATTGGGTTCCTTGACTGCTAATTTTTTTGTGAAATTTAATTGATGTTATTGCTACTTCTAGTCGTCTTGGGACTCCCGCTTCCTGCTTTTCGTTTAATTCTTGTAGTTTCATCAAATTTTTTTTTTAAGCAGAGTTTCTAAACCCAATAAAATCTATCCTTTGTGAGGGAATTCATGTAATAATTTCATTCTGCCATACTTCTCCATTCGATAATGTTTAATAAGAATTTCATCTTCTTCGGTAAAAGGTATTATGTCAAGGATATAAATTTCTGAAATAAAACAATAGAAATTAAGCTTTTTATATAGCTTGAAAAAAATCATAAAAAATCAAAAAAAAAAGGTAGAATTTTTTAATTTTCTCAAATATAAATAAACCATCAATTATGATCTCCAATTTTGAACTATCTACTTTGGATAATTATTGAGTTATTGATAATTTTAAAATGTATCTTTTTTTTACCACCTATATATATATTATATATATATATATATATATATATATATATATATATATATATATATATATATATATATATATATATATATATATATATATATATATATATATATATATATATATATATATATATATATATTATATATATTCATATTGCATATATTATTATTATTATTATTATTATTATTATTATTATTATTATTATTATTATTATTATTATTATTATTATATTATTATTATTATTATTATTATTATTATTATTATTATTATTATTATTATTATTATTATTATTATTATTATTATTATTATTATTATTATTTTTATTATCACTATTATAATTATTATTATTATAATTATTATCACTATTATTATTATTATTAGTGCTATTATTGTTATATTATCATTTTATTAATATTAATATTTTTATTATTAATATTTATGAGGCATTATCTGAATAACGAATTTACCATTATTATAAAGTTTATATATATATATATATATATATATATATATATATATATATATATATATATATATATATATATATATATATATATATATATATATATATATATATATATATATATATATATATATATATATATGATATATATATATATATATATATATATATATATATATATATATATATATATATATATATATATATATATATATATATATATATATATATATATATATATATATATATATATATATATATATATATATATATATTAGGGCATGCTAGATTCTCAAATGGAATTATGTATAAAGAGGATTAATATTTTTTCAAGGTTTTGTTTTAAATATTTGTATATATTTCCTTTTGTATCTTTAATTTTAATAGTATATATATATATATATATATATATATATATATATATATATATATATATATATATATATATATATATATATATATATATATATATATATATATATATATATATATATATATATATATATATATGTTTTTATTCAGTAGTCTATAGGTTTCTCATTAGCTTCTTTAAAAACCAAAGAAATTAGAACGCTTGTTTGCTTTCTGAAGTGCAAACCATTACAGGACTCCATTTTAGAATAATATTTTCATATGTGTAAATTGAAAGCGTTTCTCATTTGTAATTTTATGCATAACTCAAAGAAACTGTAAAAGTCGATCGATCCCTACAATTATTTTCTTTTACCCAACTTTAGGTTAGACTTTTGTAAATATAGTTTAAAAGTAGTTAGAACAGTATTGAAACTAACATATATATATATATATATATATATATATATATATATATATATATATATATATATATATATATATATATATATATATATATATATATATATATATATAATATATATATATATATATATATATATATATATATATCGGGTTATACATGTTTTTTACAAGCATAATTTTTACCATTTACATACGTCTAGTATTAATATATATATATATATATATATATATATATATATATATATATATATATATATATATATATATATATATATATATATATATATATATATATATATATATATATATATATAAAAGAGAATGTGTGCAAAGAGGCATTCATCTTAATGTGTATATACAATTATTTTTAAGTAAGAAACACCAAAAAAAAAAATTTATTTTTTTTTTTACTTGAGGATCCTAATTATAAAAGATGCTTTATTGTATTTTTTTTTCTCTTAGAAATAAAATTAAGACAATTCTTTTCTTTAATTTCTGTCCTTTTAATTCTTCATTCTTTCCTCAAAGACCAAAGATTCTGTGACAAAGTTCTATCACATTCTTAAACGAAAGAATTCCGTGTATGTATATATATATATATATATATATATATATATATATATATATATATATATATATATATATATATATATATATATATATATATATATATATATATATATATATATATATATATATATATATATATATATATATATACAGATCGCCACCACTACAGAGCCCTTTTCACATATATATATATATATATATATATATATATATATATATATATATATATATATATATATATATATATATATATATATATATATATATATATATATATATATATATATATATATATATATATATATATATATATAATAGTAGAGTATTGTAAGATTATTTTCCATCATTTGAACCTCGTTTTAACCTTCATACTCATTTTTTTGTTTGTAAATTTGGAAAGCAAAATAAAAACAAAAAAAAATTTCAAAATATTCTTTTCTACTTGATTGGATCTCAAGCCGCTTAATTGGGCCAATTACGTTGTTACGCTCGAGTTATGGTTTTGTGACTACCAAAATGTCAGAAATTTTTCGCTGACTTGGATCACCATTTCATGCTTGAAAAAGATGATGGAAGTTTTGTATCATATCAAAGAAATGCTTTTTTAAATTCAAATATTTGTTGCAAGTCAAATATTTCATTAATAAACTTGTTCTTCATCAATAAAATTTTAAAACATCAGTTTTACTTTAAATCAACACTAAAGTTTTAACCAATGTTGGAGAGCGTATAATTTAAAAAAAAGGTGTCTTTTCCCCAACTTTGCTTCACATTTATTATTTATTTATTATTTTTTTTTTTGGACCCTGCTCCATATTTACCCGAAACAATTCAGCTCCACAGTTCCGTCTCCATTTATAATCACCACCAAATAATCACCTTCCCCCAGGTAGGACTAAGTCCTGTCAGTGGGATCTTTCGAGGAAGATCCCTGGGTTTCAAGGGTCCACGGCGGATACCGCTGGCTGGGCCAGGCCTATCGCGGATGCCGGAGATTATTCCCATCAGTGGCAAGAGCACTCCACTGATGTACTCGTTTAACGACTGAGTCATTCGGAGCTATGCGCAAGGAGAAATCGCTCACATTTCCCGCTCCGGCCAGGCCTCGAACCCTGGACCTCTCGATTGCTATCACGAGTGCTCGATCGACTGAGCTACGGAGCCGCATCCGTCTCCATTTCTTCATATTTAATTCATATTTTACGTATCTAATATATTTACAATTAAATAAGTTGTGTTTTTACCTAGTAAATGCTCTTCACTTGTTAAAGTTTATTTGAATATTACAAAAAAAAAAAAAAAAAAAAAAAAAAAAAAAAATTTGATTTACTGAAAGAAAATAAACTCACCCAATATTTGCTGTTCATTACACACTTAAAATTTTTCTTTCATTAATAGTTCTTAATTTTCAACTTAGTTTTATATAAAGAATTAGATACGCTAACATACCTTGTGATACTTTGTCGGACATCATATATATATATATATATATATATATATATATATATATATATATATATATATATATATATATATATATATATATATATATATATATATATATATATATATATATATATATATATATATATATATATATATATATATATATATATATATATATATATATATATATATATATATATATATATATATATATATATATATATATATATATATATATATATATATATATATATATATATATATATATATATATATATATATATATATATATATATATATATATATATATATATATATATATATATATATATATATATATATATATATATATATATATATATATATATATATATATATATATATATATATATATATATATGACCGCTGGGCAAACATATATTATATGCACGATCTTCTTCCATTTTAATAACTCGTGAATCAATATTTACATTTTGGAAATGAATTTCTTAAAATGATTTTAATGAATATTCTTCCATTTTATTACGACAATGAATATTTCTACATGTGAGTTTGTGAGCAAAACGAAAAAATTACTTCTATTCATATTTAATATTAATATTCGGGATTAAATATATATGTCTGAATATATATATATATATATATATATATATATATATATATATATATATATATATATATATATATATATATATATATATATATATATATATATATATATATATATATATATATATATATATATATATATATATATATATATTATATATACTATATATATATATATATATATATATATATATATATATATATATATATATATATATATATATATATATATATATATATATATATATATATATATATATATATATATATATATATATATATATATTATATTATATATATATATATATATATATATATATATATATATATATATATATATATATATATATATATATATATATATATATATATATATATATATATATATATATATATATATATATATATATATATATATATATATATATATATATATATATATATATATATATATATATATATATATATATATATATATATATATATATATATATATATATATATATATATATATATATATATATATATATATATATATATATATATATATATATATATATATATATATATATATATATATATATATATATATTTATTTTTTTTTATTTTTTTTTTTTTTTTATTTTATATAATTATATATATATATATATATATATATATATATATATATATATATATATATATATATATATATATATATATATATATATATATATATATATATATATATATATATATATAATTATATTATATATTTATATTAATATATATATTATATATATTAAATAATATATTTATATATAATATATATATATATATATATATATATATATATATATATATATATATATATATATATATATATATATATATATATATATATATATATATATATATATATATATATATATATATATATATTAACTCAGAGCAGTCAGAGTTGGAGATTTGAAAATTGTGTTTCGAATTAAAGACTGAAATTTCCGTGCAATAGCTTTGGGAGTTTGGAAATTGAAAAAAAAGAAGAGTTTTCAGGCTTTGCCAATAGAATAAATGAAAGATTGAAAATAAAATTTAAATTTCAGTCACGGTGTTGAACAGAAAAGAAAGTGAGAGAGTTTATAAAAATTTATCAAATGAGCTTTCGTATATGAGAAGATAGGAATTAGATTAGAAATTTAGGAAAACTATTATTTATAATAGAGATAGTATAAAAAACGTAATTCTTCAATTTAACTGCTGTGGAGGGATTGAGGAGAATAAGTAAGAGTGAAAATGATGATAAGGGAAAAGTTGTTGGTTTTCATACTTTCCAAAATAATTGTATGATTATGACTATCCCAAATATCTTGATTTCACACAGAATTAAAATGAGAACGATATCCTTACGCTAGAAAGCAACTCGAGTGGTGTGAAAATAATTTAAAGACTCTCCTGAACACCTATTTACTTAGTGATTTGCTTTGCAAGATAAATAAAATGATGCGATCATTCCACGAAATCTTACAGGAAAACGAAACACCAGATTCCAATAGACAGATGGTCCAGTCTGTGTTTTAGCATAGATTTTGCAGTTGCGTCGGAGATTACGTCTATTTTAACAGATGAAGAATTGAATTTTTAAGTCATCGAAAACATTAATGTTTACAATTCCCAAATTTGAATAATGAAAAAGAAAAGATGTCAGTTACTCTATGAGCAATCCTCCCAACACATTTGCGTGTGAAGGAGGCGTTTCGAATGAAAAGAGCCACGCAAAATTGAGTTATCTGTGGCGCAATATTTAATAAGTAATGAAGAAACAGTTATGTTATTAATTCAGAATATAAGAAGGGATGGATATATGGAACTGAACCTAAAGGAACAATATTCTTAGTATATTTAAAGGCTTAACGGTGATCATCTATAAAACTGACATACAGTGCAGGAAAAGATCAAAGAGAAGGGAAGAGAGTGAATAGAAAGATAACGAATAAAAAATAAATATTTGTGTCACTTCATCCAAAGACTTTAAACATGACCAAATCCATAGCAAGAGATTAATTGAAGTGCAGATTAGTACAGGGGCAATTGTCAGAAGAGAATAGAATACAAATCGAGAGTTTCTCGAAGAAGAAATTCTGGTGATCTTGGATATGATTAGAAATATTAAGTAAAATGTCTTCAAATCTTATTGTATAGAATAAACTCAAACTTTAGGAAGAAGAGGTAATAGCAAAATGATAATATTTTGAGTGCTGAAGGCAGAGTTGGCAATGGTAATTTATCATTTATGGTAAGACCTGATAAGCAAAACGGGTTTTTGGAAGAAAAAAAAAACTCGATTTAAAAAACAAACAAACTTTTTTTTCGCCTCTATTTATCTGTATCAATAATAAGCAAATTTTTTTTATTGATAAATGCGTAAGCCTTGGTGAATTTATCTGAAAAATAAGGTGAGGGATATTTCTACTGGAAATGCATAAAAATCATTCTATGTAAAAAATAAAGTATGATGATTTTTTTTTTTTTTTTTTTTTTTGAAGGGGAAAAGATATGTACTATTTGCCCACATAAATGCATCGGAATGTTCAAAATACATATTCCTAATATGTTAAGGATATCCTATTGTTCTTCATATATATATATATATATATATATATATATATATATATATATATATATATATATATATATATATATATATATATATATATATATATATATATATATATATATATATATATATATATATATATATATAATAATCTTCATAATTTTCATCCCCAGGAAGGACTATCGTCCTGTCAGTTGGATCTTTCGAGGAAGATCCTAGGGTTTCACGGGCCCACGGCGGTACCGCTGGCTGGGCCAGGCCTATCGCGGATGCCGGAGATTATATATATATATATATATATATATATATATATATATATATATATATATATATATATATATATATATATATATATATATATATATATATATATATATATATATATATATATATATATATATATATATATATATATATATATATATATATATATATATATATATATATATATATATATATATATATATATATATATATATATATATATATATATATATATATATATATATATATATATATATATATATATATATATATATATATATATATATATATATATATATATATATATATATATATATATATATATATATATATATTGCAAGTACCATCCGTAGAGTGATAGGGGGGACTAAATCATTCCTTTTCACTCAGTTGCCCATTGTTTCGTTCCTTTTCGCGTTTCACCTTCTCAAAGGATCTCTAATGTACCCTAGGGTTATATTGGAGAGTCTATGCTCAATCAACCTCTTCACTCTATTTTTCACATGTTCACACAAATTTACAAGTGTTTACTCTTACATTACCTTTATAAAACAAAAAAAGAATGTCGAAACTCAATGCAGCCTCGGATATGCTTCGAGGGGCAGCATCCAAAGAATGCCCCTCATCCACCTCTATCCATATCGTCTCTTAGGAGTTGGCGGCCTCCGATGATGGGGATGGTGCTACCTGGAAATTGCGTCCGGCTTGCCCAGATGCACGGTCTATTTTTTCATTAATTTCTGTAACATTCGCGGTCTTTTTTCGAATTTTCCTTTTGTTGAACACCGTCTCTCTTCTTCTAAACCTTATCTCTTGTTACTAAGCGACACTCAGGTGCTTGAATGTTGCTGACTGCAAACCTTATTCTGTTACCTCCGACTGTCTCTATCCTCAATCTTCAGCCAAAAACGGTTGTTGCGCTTATGTACGCAACGATATTATTTGCTCTTGTGTCCCTAAATTGTAGTCTTGAATTCTGTTCTCTGTGGCTTAAGCTCTCTTGCAATTCTGCTGCTAAATTTAATTGTTCTATCTATTTATCTCCTAATTCTACTGACTATCCTAAATTCTTCGACTATTTAAACTCCAAAATAGAGCACATTCTTTCTTTTTCTCCTTTCTTTGAAATTATCATTTTAGGTTACCTCAATGTTCACCACGGCTAATGGCTTTCATCTAGCCCTCATGATCCAGTCGGTGAACTCGCCTACGACTTTTCTATAACGACAAACCCGTATCCCTGACCGTCTTGGTGATGAACCCAACGTACTTGATCTTTTCCTTAACCTCTTATCCTTCTCCTTATACTGTTAAACTCTTTCCTCCTCTGGGATCATCCGATCCCCTTCCTATCTCATTATCTTATTCTGTCTCTTCAAACGGCCCCCGCCTTCGGAGAGGAGACGTTTGTGGCACTTCGGTGCTGCTAACTGGTCTGACTTGCGTTTGTACTTCACTGATTTCCCGTGAAATTATTACTGCTTTCTTGGAAGGGGTGACTGGGAATGTGGTGAGCGCATAAACGAGGTGATTCTCTCTGGCATGGAGGCATACATTCCAAATTATTTCCATTCTACTAAACCTAACAAACCTTGGTTTAGTCTATACTTGTTCTCGCAATATCCTCCGCAGGAATGCTGCCTTCAGAGATTACGGTGATCTTCAAACTCCTGAAACTCATTCAACTTATATTTCATCCCGGAATCGTGCAAAATCTATTTTCTTTTCAAATCTCCTTCGTGAGGGGTGGCGATCTGTAAAAAAAAAATAAAAAAAATATAAAAAACTCTTTTTTTCTCCGCATTTTTCAAAAAAATTTCAACTCTAACTTTGCTTCATCCTCTTTCCCTCCTCTAGTTTTTTTTCTGATGGCACTACTGCCATTTTACCTTCTACTAAAGCTGAACTCTTAACTCATACTTTTGACTCTAACTCTACCTTAGACGATTCCGGAGCTATTCCTCCTCCTTCAACAACCTCCAACTCATTTACACCTAGCATTGTAATTTCTTCTAAATATGTTATTTCTGCTCTCTCTGAGCTTAGCTTAACACTAAGAAGTCATATGAGCCTGATGGTGTTCCTCTTGTGGTTTCTCAAAATTTTTGCTTCTGAGCTTGCACCCTACCTTGGTAAACTATTTTGTCTCTGTCTATCCACTTCGACCTTCCCTTTTTTTCTGGAAACGTGGCTCATCGTCTATTTCTTTAACCTCCGTTCTTTCAAAAGTTTTCGAATCTATCCTTAACAGGAAGATTTGGAAATACCTTAATTCTTCTAATCTTATCTCTGTTCGCCAGTATGGCTTTTGCAAAAAACGTTCTACTGGTGATGTTCTTTCCCTCCTTTCTGAGTCTTGGTTCTCCGCTCTTCGGGGTTTCTGTGAGTCTTTCGCTGTGGCGCTAGTCATATCGAAAGCTTTCGATAGAGTCTGGCACAAAGCTTTGATTTCCAAACTTTCCTCTTTTGAAATCTATCCTTCTCTCTGTGACCTTCTGTCAGTTTCATTTCTGGTCGTTCTATAGCAGCTGCTGTAGACGACCACCGTTCTTCCTATAAATAGTGGTGTTCCTCAAGGATCTGTCTTATTCCCAGCTCTTTTTTTAATTTTCATTAATGACCTTCTCTCTATTACTTCGTCTCCTATACATTCAAATGCTGATGAGTCCTCCCTTCATTACTCCCTTAAATTTGAAAGATGCCCCTCTCAACAGCAGTTTATAGATTCAAGAAGGATGGCCTTGGAGCAACTGACCTCTGATGTTTCTCGTATTTCAAATTGAGGCAGAGAAAACATGGTTGTTTTCAATGCCTCAAAAACTCAATCCTCCATCTTTCTACTCGACACAATCTTAAACTAAACTTTGAGTCTTCTTCGGAAACACTCAACTCAAACCTTCATCTGTCCTCAATATTCTTGGTGTTTCTTTTTCTCGAGATCTTTCTTGGAAAGATCACATTACTTCTCTTTCTAAAGAAGCTTCTAAGAGGTTGTGTGTTCTGAGGCGCCTTCGGGTTTTTTTACGCCACCCCAGTTGCTTGCTCTTTATAGGGGTGTTGTTCACCCCTGTATGGAGTACGTCTCTCACATCTGGGGTGGTTACACACCTACAGCTTTCCTCGAAAATGTGAAGTCTAGGGATTATCATCTTATTAATTCTTTTACTCTTACTAATTCTCTCCAATCTCTTTCATCCCGTCGAATTGTTGCGTCACTTTCTCTATACTATCGCTATTACAACGGACATTGCTCTTCTGAATTCTCGCGTCGCATACCTCCTCCATTTGAGAAGGGCTCGTGTGACACGACTTTCTACACAATCTCATCCTTTCTCTTTCCAACTCTCCGACCCCAGACTTAATCGCTATGCTCACTCTTACATGTACTTTACTGGTAAAGTCTGGAACACACTCCCTTTATCTGTTTTCCCAACTTTATTTGACTTGCACACTTTTAAACGCCGGGTATCGCGTCACGTTGGCCATTTGGGTCCAGATTTCAGACTGTTCCTCAACTATGGTGGATATTGGTAGGTCACTGGCCTTTGCCCACCAGAGTAGACAATATATATATATATATATATATATATATATATATATATATATATATATATATATATATATATATATATATAT
>SEYY01020718.1:10000-12500 GCA_009176605.1 Armadillidium nasatum | reverse complement strand
ATCTCTTAACCTTATTATATCTCCTAAATTAAAACCTTCATCAGTACCGTCTCTCACCTTCAGGAAAGAGACATTTTTTTTTGACATTCTGGTGTCGCAAACTGATCGGTCTTTCGACCAAGTTTATTTGACTTCCCTTGGGTCCTAGGGAGGAGTACTACTTCGGAGGGCGTAGTTACCGGTTTTCCAAAATGATTTTCTTTCTAAGATGGAGGCCTTAGGTATACTTTTAATTTTCTTTCCCTCAGCTAAAATTCACATCTTTTAATTACCTCCTTTCTGTTCTTGTGCTATTTTCCGCAAATTAAGACACCAGTTTCAGGAATTTCTGTTCAGAAACTCATATTTCTTATATTTAATCCACTGATAGTGCAGAATTTCCTCCCTCCCCCTACTTCTTTTAAAAGTTAATCCTAACTTTGAAAATTCCTCTTTCTTTCTATTTTACTACTGTTTCTTTTGTCACCTTCACAGTTGTATTTTCTTCTTCTAAATTTTAAGTCGTTTTTCTCAAAGCTAAAACTTTTGCATCACGTGCGTAACATCATGATTTCTTCTCCAAATGTGATTTATATTCTTTCTGAAGTTTTAATATCACTCTATGGTTCCTTAGACTTTCTAGTCTGAGCTTAACCTTGGTAAAATAAAACGTTTTTACCTTTCAACTTTGACCTTTGTCTCATATTGAAAGCAGGACTGCGGAATTGGTCAATTTTATTGCCTGATCTAATTTCAGCATCTGCTCTTCCTCCGGAGTCTTTTATTGAATTTTAAAAATAATTTCCTACCCTTTGACTTGCTGCTCCGCTCGCCGGTTTCGGTTCCTCGGCCTTTGCTGGAAGTGTGCACTTTTTCAACCTGTACCAAAAAAAAAGACACGGCTCTTAACTTCCCGACAATCGCCCTTTTGCTTTAAAGCTTACTCTTTTTAAAGTTTTAGAATTCATCTTAAAAGGAAGATTGAGATATCGTAATTCTTCTAATCATATATATTTGCTTGACAAGTTTGTTTTAATAAAGGCTAGACCGTCGATCTGCGTTTCCTTCTCTCTGAATATTGCTTTTACCTTCGACATTTTGGTGAATCTTTAACGCGTATTCGGGACCTTTTAGAACCGTTTGATCAACTCTTACACAAAGTTGATTACCAACACTTCTCTCTTTCACTATCTTCTCTCTGGTTTATATTAAATGTTGTATATGGATGTACACCATTCATACTTTAAATATACCAACAATTTTGCTACTTAAACTGTTCTTCATGGTTCTGCCAATCCTCCATCTCTTCTTCTACTTTTCATTTATGACTTTCTCTCTATATGATACTTCATTACCTACTCCACAGCTGTAACCCAGATGACTCCACCCCACTTTACTCCTCTTTTCATTTTAAAAATCATACCACACCACTGTATAGAGCTAATCCCAGGAGAGTGACTTTGATGTAACTGACATTTCCCTCATCGTATTTGTTCATGAGGCAGAGGAAAAGTAGTAGTTTTCAGTGCCTCGAAAACTCAAATTCTTAATCTATCTACACATGTAATAATAATAATAATAATAATAATAATAATAATAATAATAATAATAATAATAATAATAATAATAATAATAATAATAATAATAATAATAATAATAATAATAATAATAATAATAATAATTATAATATAATATAATATAATAATAATAATATAATAATAATAATTATTATTATTATTAATTATTATTATTTATTATTATTATTATTATTATTATTATTATTATTATTATTATTATTATTATTATTATTATTATTATTATTATTATTATTATTATTATCATCATCATTATAAAAGGTTATATCGAGTTTCGAGTAATATTTATAACAAATGAGGAATACTTTTAAACAATTGCAAGGGCTTTACACACACATCCACACTCACACACCCACACATGCACACCCACCCACACATGCACACACACACACACACACACATACATATATATATATATATATATATATATATATATATATATATATATATATATATATATATATATAATATATATATATATATATATATATATATATATATATATATATATATATATATATATATATATATATATATATATATATATATATATATATATATATATATATATATATATATATATATATATATTTTATATATATTGTGTTAGTGTGTGTGCTTGTGTGTGCTTGTGTGTGTATGTGTGTGTGTTTGTGTGTATGTGTGTTTGTGTGTGTGTGTGTGTTATGTGTGTATGTGTGTGTGTGTGTGTGTGTGTGTGTGTGTGTGTTTGTGTTGTGTTGTGTTTGTGTTGTGTTTGTGTTTGTGTGTTTGTATTAAATTCAAGGTTGATTGCGTTTGCAATGATGTTTTTGGGTCAGTCAGTTTTCATTCATTATTTTATCTGTTATTATTTACTCTGTAACTTAAATTTCGTTTTAGATCTATTAGAATTCATTTCGAATTGGAACTCTAAAAGTGTAAAT
>SEYY01020718.1:0-2500 GCA_009176605.1 Armadillidium nasatum | reverse complement strand
AACCGTGTGGAATACACCATCTTAGAACATTTTATTTCTTATTGTTCTATTAATAAGTTAATTTTTTAGATTTCGTAAACTCTTTTTTTAAATTCAATTAGTTTATTTTGTTTTCTTCTTTATATGTTTATTTTCTTATTTTAGAGTTTATAATACATTTACGATATGTGTAATTTGCTTATTTTTCTTCTTCATATTTTATTATATAATAATATTTATTATTTTCTTGTTGTGATTTTTTTATTTTGTGTATATGTTAATTATACAGAACGTTTTTCAATTTTTTTTAATTATTCAATGTGTATTAACATCTATGATGAAAAAAATAGTTTTAATTCTAAATTGAGGTTTATTCTTTCTATTACCTTGTGTATGTATTATCTATACTTCTTAGACTATCTGTTTGGATGGTATATTTAAGATATCTTCTTTTTTTCTCTGGAATTTCTTCATTTGGTATTTATTTGAGGGATGTTATTTTTAGGTTAATTATTTTGTTTATTGTTAATTTTTTATTTGTTGTTTTTTGATCATTTTTTTGTGTATATATTTTTTATAGTTTTTTTTTTGACTTATTTTTTTTTACTATTGTGTGCGTTGAGTTATGATCTGGGATTTTTTATTTAAGTTTAATCATTATTTTTTTTTTTTTTGTTAGTGTTTGGATATTCTTTTTTTTATTTATTTGTCTATTTTTGCATGATCTCAGAAAAATAACAAAAAAAATTAATTATTATTTTTTTTTTATTTTTTGTATTATTTTTGTGTAATTTTATGTGTTATTCTTGATTTTTTTTTTTTTTTTTGATAGCTTATATGCTTTCTTTTCTTTTTTTAAAAAAAATTTTTTTTTTTTTGTTTATCTTTTTTTTTTTTTTAAATTTGATGTTATTTTATTTATTATATTATTTTTTTTTTTGTTGATTTATCTTATTTTTATTATATTATTTACTAGATATTTTATTATATTTGTGTATTTTTTTTTGTGTGGGTGTTGTGTGGGGTGTTGGTGTGTGTTGATTATTGTGTGTGTTGGGTGATATTTTTATTTGTTTAAGTTTTGGGGTTGTGTGTGGGTGGGAAGTGATTGAAATGGGATCTTGTGTGGTTAAGATCTAAATATGTTGTAAGTTTAGTAGGTGAGTGTATGAGTTGTTTTTTGTGCTATTGTGGGTAAGATGATAATAATTTAGCGATAGGTGTAATTAAAGAAGTATGATGTAGTTGTTGTAGTTGTTATTTTGGGATGAAGGGGTTATTTGTATTGGATTTTTTTGTATATTGTATATGTTTGGTTTTATGTTTTTGATTGGTATGGTTTTCTTTATAGTATCTTTTTGTGATGGATATATTATTATATTTAGTACTTGATGAAAATTGTAAATATATTAATTTTAGACAATGTATCTGAGTTATAGTATCATTATTATCATAATTGTAGCAGAGAAATTGTCATAACCAGTATCGGTCTAGAGATTCATCTAATTATTTCTAGATGACTGTTAAAAGGTTATATAAACTTAAATTTTATATATTTGTTATTACATTTATAATTTTATTATGAATATTTTTATTGTTAATTTTTTGAGTATTCTGTTTAGTTATGTTGTTAAGTGCGATTAATTTTGTTTTTTTTAATTTTTCTTTGTTTTTCATTATTGATTTTATACTATGCGCAAATAATTATTAGTTTTTATTATGAATTTGTCTAATCATATTTTGTGTCGGATGATAATTATATAATTTTATATAATAATTAAATAAAATATATAATTAATAATAATATAAGATGTATATTTTTTTATTATATAATGATTGTTGTTGTCGGTGTGTAAATGTAATAGTGCGGAGTTTGGCAGTGTATCTATTATTATTATCATTGTATTTTTATTATATTATTAGTAATATTTATTGTATAATTCTATTCGATTATTTCATTGTATATTATTATTATTATTCACCATCTATCATTATTATTATTATATTTATTATTTATTATTATTATTATTATATTATTATTATCTATGTGTTTTATTATTATTATTATTATTATTATTATTATTATTTTATTATTATATTTTTGTTTATTATTATCATTATTCTCCTTATTATTATTTATTATTATTATTATTATTATTATTATTATTATTTTCATTATTAATATTTTTAGTGTTATTATTATCATTATTCTCATTATTATTATTTTTATTATTATTATCATTATTTTCATTGTTCTTATTCTTCTTCTTATTATTATTATTATTATTATTAACATCATTATTATTATTATTACTATTATTATAAATTATTATTATTATTATTTTATTACGTAAGTAGCCGAGTTTATCCTTAGTGAAAACAAGTACTGAAAGAAAGAAAATGAAAGAAACTAAATGTTAAATAGAAAATATAAAGTGAAATAATGAAAAAAAACCTTCAGTATCATTTTAGACGTGGTAGGGGAGTGTTGTCGTTGTTACGACTGTAAATATTATATGGT
>SEYY01020717.1:237500-245396 GCA_009176605.1 Armadillidium nasatum | reverse complement strand
ATGAAATCAATAGGTGTGAAGTTGAATTTATTATAAAGGAAAGGTCTTTTTATTCTGTCACGCTCTCGCTTTTTCTCAGTGTATTTCTTGCCTCACTTCTTCATTCATTTTAGCTCACTCTTTCCCTTCTCTTCATTTATCGTGAAGGTGTTATCAACTCTCTCTGCGTGTGTTGGCGAAAGCCATTCTGATAATCCTATTATATCCATTATTGCTATAGTTCGGGATTTCATAAACATAATTTGCTTTAAATTTAAAAAATGTAATCTTTAATTTTCGTATATTAGAGTGAAAGTTAAGTACGAAATAATTTAGTAGTATTTTTAATGTTGTTGTTTAGAGAACTATTTAGAAGAAATTATGACTTTTTAGGTGTATTACTAATTTTATAATTGAGAAAGTTGTTTTCAGTTATTTTATTATTGTTTTTTATTTATTTATTTTTTTTACTTTTGAATACTTTTCAAATTTTATTTGTTAATTAAAGGAAAAAAATTTCGCGTTTTGTATCATGGAAGTAGAACTCTGATTCTGAATTTAACAATTTTCGACACAGGTTTCCACTGCCTCACCACGGGTCCATTTTTTGTTAATATAATAATCATGTTAAAACAAATCTAATTTGTTTCATTCTATACATAAATTTTGATGCTTAATTAAAATGAACTATAAAACATATTCGTTTTTCCTTTTTATTTTTTTTTTTTTTCTTTGCTAGTAATAAATATAATAGCGAAAGATGCAAATGATCGGCTTTTTAATATTTGAAATGAAGATATATATATATATATATATATATATATATATATATATATATATATATATATATATATATATATATATATATATATAATATATTGTTGCTATGTTAGATATTGAACCGTCAGTGAATAATAAAAGGAAAGGTAGATTTTAGGCAAAAACAGTCAGAAATTTTTGTCAGTGGAAAAGTGAAGGAGATTTGCCCACTTTCACTTAGTGAAATGCTTTTGACCTCTCCAATAAAATTCCTTCAACGGTTTCAGAATTGAAAAAAAAATTACAGGAGTGAAAGAAAAGAGTGACTATTCCTTATACAATTTCACTGTCTCTCCTCGAGTAATATATATAAATATAATATATATATATATATATATATATATATATATATATATATATATATATATTATATTATATATATATATATATTCTTGTATGGAGTAACTCTCACGCATCTGGGGTCGTTCCACTCATATAGTTTCCTACTCATATTGTTTCGTCGTATCAACTTTCCTGCTCTCATTAATCCTTCAGTCTCTTTATATCCGTCGAATTATTGCGTCGGTCTCTCTATGATATCGCTATTACAATGGACACTGCTCTTCTGAACTCTCTCTTCGCATACCTCCTTCATTGAGAAGGGCTCGTGCGAAATGTCATCATACACAGTCTCATCCTTTCTCTGTCCCCTCTCTGACATCAGACCTAACCGCTAAGCTCGATCTTACATGTACTCTACTGGTAAAGTATGGAACACACTCCCTTTTCGGTAACCTGGTGAAATTAAAGGCCGACATGTATCGATACACTGCGTTTGAATGTGTATAAGCCATACGAAGTTGGGAAAATAGATGAAGGGATTGTGTTCCAGACTTTACCAGTAGAGTAAATTTTAGGAGGCCTCTGGTCTTTTCCCACCAGAGGTGATATATATACTATATATATATATATATATATATATATTATATATATATATATATATATATATATATATATATATATATATAATATATATATATATATATATATATATATATATATATATATATATATATATATATATATATGTATTGTGTGTGTGCGTGTGTGTGTGTGTGTGTGTGTGTGTGTGTGTGTGTGTGTAAGAAACGCATCTGTTTGCAACTGTTTTAATGAATTTTAGCAATAAATTATAAGATAGTTTCTTCACATTAAACAATAAGAAATTTAGTTAGAAAACAATTTAGCGTTGAAAGGAGTCTGCAAATAAGACTAAGAGAAATAAAGCGATCCTCATTGAGCTCCAATTCCATCTCTTGCGAGAACAATATTGCGACTATACACAAAAACGCCCTTCAAGATTGTAATTAAACCCTTAATCTTAAATATTTTTGCCTCTTCGACTTGATCGATAAGAAGTGGATTGATTTATTAGAAAATCTCTCGAGTTCTTTCAAGCCATTAGATAAAATAAATTGAGAAGTACGAAATTATCGGGAAAAAAATCGATTTTTTTTATATATCTTCGAAAATTATGAGTTCTGAGCCTCTTAAGATATATTTTTTATTAGTTTTTTTTTTTTTTTAATATTTACTCTTAATTATTATTGAGGTAAAGTGGACTTTAATTGATTTTAATTGGTATTGTTTATGACATCATTAAAAACTGACGGAAAATATTATGTTGATTTAGAAATCCATTCATTTGGGAGGTATTTTGTATTCATATTACGATAAGATTTTTATTTTCTGAATCTAAAAATACTTTGTTTAAGTAAAATGCCTTTTTATTAAGATTGAAAGGAAAAAAATTCTCAGATGCTAAGGTATGTGTTTAATTTATTTCAAAGGTAGAAAAATTAACGTCATGATCATCATCATGATCATCATCATCATCATCATCATCATCATCATCATCATCATCATCATCATTATCATCATCATCATCATCTTCATTATACAAGACCACAAAATTGAGATTGAACATAAGCTTTGAGAAGCTACTCTTGTTTTCTATCTATGAATCTCCATCTATCATATATATATATATATATATATATATATATATATATATATATAATATATATATATATATATATATATAATATATATATATATATATATATCTGAATGGCGTCTAAGAAATCTAAATAATAACCGGAAGAGAAAAGAAATCTAAAAGATTAAAGAAGAAAGAAGAAATAATATTTTCGTCTTTCCATCACTTTATAAATTTTTATTGAGTGAAATTATGTGAAGGTAAAGGACAACCAGATGGAAGAAAATGAAGCTCTGAATTTCACTTGGGAATACAATAAAGGTAAAGGACAAGCAGAGGGAAGAAAGCGAAACTCTGCATTTCACTTGGAAATACAATAAAGGTAAAGGACAACCAGAGGGAGGAAAAGTTAAAGGCCTGCATTTCACTTCAGAATACAATAAATATAAAGATCAACCAGGGCGAGAAAAAGTGAACGCCTGCATTTTACTTGGGAATACAATAAAGGTAAAGGGCAACCAGAGGGAGGAAAAATGAAAACCCTACATTTCACTTGAGAATGCATAAAGATAAAGACAGCCAGAGGGAGAAATCATGAACCCTGCATTTCACTTGGGAATACGATAAATGTAAAGGTAAACTAGAGAGAGGAAAAAATGAACCCCCTTCATTTCACTTGGGAATACGATAAATGTAAAGGTAAATCAGAGAGAGGAAAAATGAACCCCCTTCATTTCACTTGGGAATACAAAAAAGGCAAGTGGGAACAAAAGTCAACTCTCTGCATTTCACTTGGGAATATAATAAAGATAAGAGAATAATATTAATACAAGATAGGTAAATATCAACCAGAGGAAAAGTCAATTCTTGAGAATAAGAAAACTCTCATTTTCTAATTACAGATATACACTTATTTTAAAACAAAGAAAATTTAAAATTTAAATTAAAAAATATTAATATATATATATATATATATATATATATATATATATATATATATATATATATATATATATATATATATATATATATATAATATTTAAGACATTATAAAGTGATATAAAATTACTTTAAAGTTCAGTTTCTTAAAATAATTATTAATATATGTCAGAAGATCCGAGTTCTAGAGAGTCAGAATTGTTACTCATAGAAGAGTTTTATTACTTGGAACTGGGAATTCCTTCACCTGTTTATATTCTTTCTTTCCATAAAAATCTTCTTAAGGGTTTGGGAAAATTTTTTACAGCTGCTTTCATAAATGAGTAAAAGATGATCCATATACTATTTAATTTCACATTTTTACTTATATCTCTTAACAATATATATATATATATATATATATATATATATATATATATATATATATATATTATATATATATATATATTATATATATATATATATATATAATATATATCATGTTCATTTGGTTGTGAATATAAAATTGAACTGAGGAAACCTTCTTAAAGGAACATTATGTTGGGGAGAGAGAGAGAGAGAGAGAGAGAGAGAGAGAGAGAGAGAGAGAGAGAGAGAGAGAGAGAGAGAGAGAGAGAGAGAGAGAGAGAGAGAGAGAGCTTACGTTTCTAAAGTTAGATACTGGTGATATTAAAAATAGATACAAACTTGTTTTGCAAAATAAGTCTAAAAATATAAAGCTGAACGACAGTAGCTTTTACTACAAGGAATCATTAGAGAAGCAAATAAAATAGTTCGTTCGATCATTTTCCACACGATGGATGAAAGATAGAATGTTGAAAGCCAAAAGAAATTAAAACTATAAGCATAATTTTGTTATAAAGATATAAATAAGAAAATGGTTTACGATTTGATTTGCATGCTACGTAATATAAGCGAATAATATGAGCAAATAATGGCAATAAAGAAGGGCAAATCAGTGATAATTGGAATGAAAATGATTATGGAAAGGTTGTGCGACAACTAGGGATGGAGTGAAGTATCGGTATCGGTATCGGCAAGTATCGGCATATTTCCCAATACCGGTATCGGTATCGGTATCGGCCTTTTCAGTATCGGTATCGGTATCGGCAAAAAATTTGTATAGGAGTAAAGTATCGGTATCGGTAGTGGTATCGGTAGTAGTATCGGCAAGTATCGGCATATTTTCAGGTATCGGGTATCGGGTATCGGCTTCGGGGAATTTTTAGGTATCGGTATCGGTATCGGTAAAAATTTTGGTATCGCTCCATCCCTAGCGATAACAATAGTCAGTTATTTAGATATTTCAAACTAGAGAATTTGAAACCCAGTCAGAAGAAAAAGAAGAAAAGGAAACTGCTGTTATCAAGATGAAAACCGAAAAATTAGTAGGCAAGCTCGGAAACACCCTAGAATTTTTAAGCATATAATGGCTTTTTCTTATAAGAACATTGAATCTGAGAAAGTAACTGAGAAAATGAAGAGTCAGTGTTCATTGTCATTCAAAAATTGAAGGGAACGTTAGGCTGCATTAACACCCCTCACTTAGGATCAATATCCTTCGAATAATATGTAATAAAATTAGAACAGAAATATCTGAAGAGCATTTTGTTTTAAAACACTTAAAAAAAAACAGCAAAATGACTTATTTGTCCTTAGAATGTTGGTAGACAAAGCTATGAAGGTAGAGTGTAGAAAGGTTTGTTGATAAAGAGAAGTATTCAACGGAGCTCTTGAAGAAGATACTAAAGAGTCTGAAATAAAGAGCCGAAGGATTTGAGAGTAATTAATTAATCTCAGTTTTAGATAAAAAGCAACTATAGCGATATAGAGGTTGATTAGTTAGGATGATAGTGTGTCGAAAAGGGTGTCGAATATGATTAAGTAGTTTAACTAGCTTTGTTCTCTCACCTTTCATAGAAAGGTTATTATGAGAGAAATCAATCCCTTTGAAGGAATAAAAATAAGATTGGAAAGTATTAACATTAAATGTGTTGATAGTGTCATATTCATGTCTAAATCTTCAGAGAAACTTCAATATTTGCTGACTGTGCTAGATGAATGAAGTGAGGCAAAAATAATTGGAAATAAGTTAAATGAAAACCAAAGCTATAGTTATTTCAGTAGAGAAAAAATTCATTAACCTTAAAAATAGGATACATGGAAACTTGACGTAGTATATCCACTAGGTTAATATTGTTGGCAAGTTTAACTAACTGAAATGAAAAATGTAAAGAGGAAATTAGTAGAACACTAAGAATACGTTCAATTAGATATGATATCTATGGTAAACAACAAAATCACAGTAAGTACAATGAAAAAATTCATTTCATTCTATTTATGACCAACAGTACTGCATTGTTATGAACTTTATAAAAAGAGGACGAAACAGATTATTATCGGTAGCTGAAAATTAATTCCAGATAAGTGATGAAATGTTCATAAACCTGAATAATAAACATGCAAGCAGATACTAGTAGAAAATGAATATTTGAAAGAAAATAAGAAAACTGAAACGTAAGGAGTATTACGAAAGAATAACAACGAGAAAATTGATGTCTTACTGGAACAATAGGGAGACGATGGCCAAGAAGAAAACCTTGAATGATGTTGATAAAAGTTGCTGGTGGGATATATTCTAAATGTAGAAAATTTCAAAAGGAAAGAAAATAAGAATAGGATACTATTTGATTGCTAAAGTCTAAGCAGACAAGGAACTGACTGTTAATATATATATATATATATATATTGTCTCCTCTGGTGGGAAAAGCCCGGAGGCCTAAAATTTCCACCAGAGTTGAGGTATAGTCGAAAATCTGTCGCTAATGGCCTATATATATATAAATTATATATATATATATAATAATATATATATATATATATATATATATATATATATATATATATATATATATATATATATATATATATATATATATACTTACGATAGAGTAGATAGGAATAAACTGTGGGAAGTCCTGAGTAAGCATGAAATTGAGGAGAAAGTACGGAAAGGTATTAGAGAATTAAATAGGAATAGTAGAGCATGTGTGAGAGTCAACAGAATGGAGACTGAGTTTTTTATGTAAATAATGGTCTAAGACAGGGTTGAGTAATATCTCCTGGGTTATTTAATTTATTTATTGACAAAGTGGTGAGAAAATGGACAGGGAAGGGAAAGGAGTGAGAATGAAGGAACATGGTGGTATGTGGGATGCAAATGTGATGTATGCGGATGATGTGGTACTTTTGGCTAAGACATAGAAAAATTTGAAAGTATTGGTGGATGAGTTTGTAAAGGGTTGTGATGATTTTGATTTAAGAGTAAATGCGGGTAAGAGTAAAGTGCTGCGGAAGGAAAATGGAGAGGGAGGGGGGAGGGGTCTAGATGAAGGAGGTGATTTACAAATTAAAGTTGGGAAGGATGAGATAGGAGCTGGTCACTTTATTTAAGTATCTGGGAGGTGATTTTTGGAGAGGGTTATGATGGTAAGGGTGATGAAGTTGGTCATAGAATAAGAGAAGAGGAGGTGCTGGGTGGTTTGAGGGATATTTAGGGTAGAGGAAGGTTACCAAGGGAGGTGAAGGTGACAATGTTTGAGAAATGTTGTATACCGGTGGCAATGTATGAGAGTGAAGTATGGAGATTGAACGCTAGGAAGAGAAAAAAAATAGAAGTTTCCGAAATGAAAAATCTGTAGTAGTTTTTTAAATATGCTGCTGACTAGATGAGGATATTGATCTTGAATAAAGCCTATATATATATTATATATATATATATATATATATATATATATATATATATATATATATATATATATTAATATATATATATATTATATATATATATATATATATATATATATATATATATATATATATATATATATATATATATATATATATATATATATATATATATATATATATATATATATATATATATATATATATATATATATATATATATATATATATATATATATATATATATATATATATATATATATATATATATATATATATATATATATATATATATATATATATATATATATATATATATATATATATATATATATATATATATATATATATATATATATATATATATATATATATATATATATATATATATATATATATATATATATATATATATATAAGTCTTTGATCAAAGTATTGCATGACTGAGTATCTAAACATTTAAAATCGTGATC
>SEYY01020717.1:215000-220000 GCA_009176605.1 Armadillidium nasatum | reverse complement strand
TAAACGGTGAAATCAAAACGAAATTAAAAATAAAAAATTTAATTTATGGGCAAAAATTTTTTTTAAAAAAATTTTTTTCACTATATCATTGCAACATATGTTAATTTTTAATTTATTTCAAGTTACATTTTTTATGAGTAATTATGACTTTAAGAAACCCAAAAACAATCAAATCTTAAAGAATAAAAAAACAACAAACCTTAAAAAATTTCTATTATTTATTCAATTAATTATATATAATTATATATCAGTGAAGATTAATTTAAAAAAAATTTTTTTTTTTTTAAGGGTGAGGGGGTAAAATATAACTAGCCAACTATGTATACATATAGTAAATCATAACGTGATAGTATTTGGAAATCTATTTAAAACAACACTTCAATTCCTACTGAAGTCATGTTATCCTTAGAGCTTCTTGCTTTCAGTTCTTCAAGGAAACACAACTAAACTTATTTAGTGAGATAAAGACTATATGATTATGTAAGAAATTGCTAAGAAAATATTACATTCAATCTCTGTTCATTGAAATCATCGTCACTATATCTATATATATATATATATATATATATATATATATATATATATATATATATATAATATATATATATATATATATATATATATATATATATATATATATATATATATATATATATATATATATATATATATATATATATATGTATATGCGGTATGTGTGTGTGTGTGTGTGTGTGAACTCTAATTTTGTTTCATGATAGCTGAAAAAAAAAAATTTTAAATGAGGATTTTTGTTTCGAATTCATTTTTTCACCCAAAATTTCTTTTTAATTTTTAATATATTTTTAATGCTTTTTAATTCTTTCTTTTTTTTATTCAATAAATTTATTTTTAATTCTAAGAGAAAAGTTTTTCCTTATTCAAAGTAAGCAAATCCTGCTTTAAATCTTTACGATGTATTAATGAAAGTATGTTAAGTTAAAAAGGGTATATCAACATAGGTCTGATTTGGGAGAGGTAGCGAGTTACAGGTTGATGAGGTAACATTAGAAAAATAAGAAAGAACACTTTTTATTCCACAACAATTATAGTACGATGAGTAGGTAGGTCAGGTGATCGTGCTGGCCAATCATATGGTCCTCTTCGGCTGATCCAGCTGTTTGGATATGTTCGATGAAGATACTAAAATATATGCGGTGTGATTGTGTAGGTGCTCCATCGTGTTGCAAATACATTGCAGCTCGGATTGCCAAAGGAAAATTCTCTAAAAGAATTAGTAGTTAGTTATCTAGAAAATTTCGGTACACTTCCCCGTAAAACTATCATTTAACACGTGTGGATCAACAATCTGATTTCCAATGATACCACATTATACGTTCACAGAAAATCTGTGTTGAAAGTTGCTTTAAGCCGTAGCATGAGGATTATTATGAGCTCAAACATGATTATTCCTATTATTAATAATACCGTCTCGAGTAAAGGTTGAATCATCGGTAAATAAAATGCATGCCGGATGTTCGTGATCAACAATAATCCACCGGCAAAAATTTTCTCGTTGGCAGCAGTCGTCCTGTTGAAGATGTTGAATTCTTTGTACATGGTACACTCTAGTGAGAGGGATTCGAAATCGGGCAGAAATTTTGCGGTTTCTAAGTCTGGGACTGTGTTGTACTGGCTGAAGGCAACCAGGCACCCTTTCTGAATGTAGTTGAAGTGATCTAGTTTCACGAAGTCGTCTGTTTGCATATATCGATAAAGACCTGTCGATTTGGTTGTTGAGAGAGTTGTTAGAAACGTCGCGATATTCCAGCACGGAAGCTCTTACGTTAACATTACAAAAGTGGTAAATGTAATATATATCTGCATATTCTGCATTCGTAAACGTCAAAGGCATGTATAAACTAACCACAATATTCACCTACAAGTAACAGTAACAATGACTAACACTGTTTAGCAACTGTAACCGTATACAAAGCCTACTCCTAACACTTGTGTTCATTTACAAATTACATTAACTATGACTAGCACTGTTTAGCAATCGTTTTCAAGGTCTTCTTCTTACAATTTTGCAACGAAGGTGCATATTTTGCATACCTGTTATTTTCGTCAACAGGCCCATAACTCCCTGAAATTTTTTTTTTTTTTAAATAAAGTTGAATGTTTAAAAATTTTGAAAAAATATAAAATATAAAACAGCTAAAACTAGCCTAATTTTTGTTTTTGTTTTTAAATTATAAGAGATATTTAAAAAGTTAATATTTATCCTAATATCCCAAATAAATTTAATTTTTGATTTGCTTGTTTTTTTTTTTGTTTTTTTTTTCTTTCTTTCTTTCTTTCTTTCTTCTTCTTTTTTGAGATTAAATATTCTAAAGTCTTTAATTTAGAGTTTCCCCTTTTGCTCAGTTTTAAAAAAATATATATACCTAATATTTACCTTTCCCAGAAGAAACATTATACTCTTCGAATTGGAACGACAGTTATAAATATTGCTCCTTAAATTAGAGATAGGCGAACAAGACACAGGTTGCTTGTCTTTTGTAATGGCACTTCAATTCACTTATGCCTCTCCTCTAATAAAGTTTCTCAAAGACAAGGAAATATAATTCAAATTAAAGTTATGCGTTTATAATATCAGCGAATAAATTTGTAGAAAACGTTGACACTAACAATACTTCTTCTCAAATGCAAATCTTCACCATTTCTCTCATGGCTATCTGAATGAAACGACTAATGTTCATGTTTTTACTGCACGCATAAATCTTTATATATATATATATATATATATATATATATATATATATATATATATATATATATATATATATATATATATATATATATATATATATATATATATATATATATATATATATATATGCAACATGGTTTATCATATGATTAAGGTTCGAAGGAACAAATCGATTCCTGATATTATTATATATATATATATATATATATATATATATATATATATATATATATATATATATATATATATATATATATATATATATATATATATATAATATATATATTGTCTCCTCTAATGAGTATAAGGAATGGAGGCCTCTTTTAGATCCACCAAAATTTGGGGAATAAACCGAATTATAACTGAATGAAAGGTAGACATGTCCTAATACAGGGCTATTGAAAGCGTGCAAATTAAAAGAAAATAGTAAAAATAGAGCATTGAACAGGAAAGTATTCACATGTAAGAATGTGCTTTAGCAGATAAGTCCGGTATCAAACAGCTGGAATATTGTAAGCGAGTGAGTGAAAAGAGTAATATGAGGTCTCATCAAAGGAGGAGATATGCGAATAGAGAGTTTGGAAGAATAGTGTCACTTACAATATCGATATGAAAGGGAGAGTGATGCAAGACTTTGATGAGAGGAATGAGATTGGAGGGAATAAGCAAAACCCTTCGAGTTGATAAGGCGAAGAGCCCTAAGGTGGGAATAAATTTTATGAGCGATTTACGAACACCCATTGTGAGAAGCTTGTTTATTTAAGAGAGATAATGTGATTCTTTTCCAGAAAGGTCACAAGAGCGAGAAACATGACGAAAGTTTGTGTTTTGTCTTTTCTAAGTAGATGTTTTAGTTGTGTGTACGATTATGTCGCATAGAATGAGAAAGGAATCGAATTTTTAAGGATTGATACAAACCATGTTTTCCATGTTCCAATAAGAAATTTGAGAAAAGTAAAATATTATTTACTTCCAGTCTACTAGTTATTTTAACTTGGCTGGAATGTCATGGAAAATGAAAGGGATAGTGAAGGGTGGAGTTCTCGGAATAAGAGTAGATAGATAAAGTTATTTATGACAAATAGATAAATGTTGGGGATAGAAAAGATCCTTAGGAGTTTGATAGATTTAAAGGAAAAGCGTTGGTTCTCTGCTTAAGAAAATCAGTCACAAAAGAAATTCAAAGGGAAGGCCACAGAGAAAAGAATATATACCAACAGAGAATAGCTTAAAAGTCAAAGCTTTGTGTGAGACTTTTACGAAAGCTTTAAGTATAACCACCTCCGTTCTGTGGAACTTCTGACCATCATCTATTCTTCCTCCAGCATTTAATCTTCCTCTCTTCAAGGCTTCAGTCTGCGCGCACCTGAAAGATTTGAGTTAGATTCGGGCTTGACTGGGTTTTCTTTTTCTTTTGTTTCTGTTTATACTCCCTCCAAGAAAAGAGCTTTCCCTGTGAGAGCTGGTAAACTGTTAAAACATATTAAAGAAACACATATAAAAGTTTTAAGGACCGCAAAGTTAAGTTCAGAGACAGCAGAAATAACACCTTTTGAAGAGATTAAAATATTTGGTATAAATGAGTTGAGTGGAGGAGGAAGAGAAGGAGGAGAAATAGCTCAGGGATTATATAAAATGGAATTAGAAGTAATGGTATGAACGAAGAGTTCAGATTCAACAAAAGGTAAGACAGCAGGAACAAATATGAAACAAAAATCAAAAACGCAAATTTCTTTTTCACATTTTTTAAAACTAAATCCCAGAATTAGCGCTTAGGAGGGAAATCAGAAAGATTTTTCGCATCTTCAACGAGAAAAGAGCTTTTAAAGCTAAGGGGAAAAGATTTCGCTCAGTTCCAGGATAAAGTAAAGGAATCTGAAATTCAAAGCTTGAAAGTGACTGTAATTCCTGAAGGCAATATCCCTGAGGCCAATAGTGAGACAGAAAGCAGAATTAAATCAGAGACAATCATTTCAGTACGCGTCCTGAACACTTAGAAAAACCGCAAAACAATGATCATCACTTCAAAGGAAATCAAAGATGTACGACACAGGTTCGATAAGTTTTCGACACCTATGTGTCAAAAACATTTTGTCTCTTCAGGAGGTCGTCTTTCTTGCGGTAGAGTTGAGGTCATCGAAGGAACTCTAAAGAGAGAAGAGGTTAACAGTATAAGGAAAAAGATTAGGTGATAAGAAAAGGTCAAGAGGTCAACTAAAAGACCATCCAAGACACGGGTAAGGAGCTAGACCATCTACTCAAGGTTATT
>SEYY01020717.1:202500-207500 GCA_009176605.1 Armadillidium nasatum | reverse complement strand
ATATAATAAAATATAACATAATATATAATATTATATAATATCAATATAGTATAATGTAATATAATTTTAAATATAATATAATGTAATATAATATAATCCATATAATACAATATAATACAATATTGTAGGATAATATAATATATAATATAATCCATATAAAATATTAAAGAGTAATATAATATAATAAAGTATAATATATAATATAATATAATATACTATGATATATAATATAATATAATGCAATATAATATAATCCATAAAATACAATATAATTTAATACTGCATGATAATATAAAATATAATGTAATCCATGCAATGTTAAATAATAATATAATAAATTACTTAATGTTATCTATTTTACTCATGATTTTACTACACAATTTTTAGAAATATTTTAGAAACATTTTTGCTTATGGAATTTAAGACCTAAATTCTTCAATAAATTTCTTTATTTAATAGATATTCAGTTAAAATAAATTAAAATGAAATGGAAAAAGAAATATCTAAAATAAAAATGGAATTTAAAATGTTTGATTTTGAGAAAGAAAATTTCCTTTAAATATTCTTCGGCAAATTTTACCTTTAAAACATTGAAGCAACTTTTTGGATATCGTCTTTAATAAGAAAGGTCTCAAAACCTTCAAAATTTTATACCGACAAATTTTTAGACTAAATATTTTTTTATTTTTTTTTTTTTTATTTTTTTTATTTTTTTTTATTTATTTTTTTATTTTTTTTAAAGGCCAAAAAAAAAAAAAAAAAAAAAAAAATAATATGAAAAAAAGAAAAAATAAAAAAAAAAAAAAAAAATAATAACAACTAACAATAATAATAATAATAATAATAATAATAATAATAATAATAATAATAATAATAATAATAATAATAATAATAATAATAATAATAATAAAACAAATAGCACATAACAATAATAATAATAAGCAATAATAGTAAAATTTGCTAAAATATAAAATAAAAGAATAAAAAAAAAAAAAATAAAAATAGAGAATTTTAAAAATATATATATTATATATATATATATATATAATATATATATATATATATATATATATATATATATATATATATATATATATATATATATATATATATATATATATATATAACGCCAAAGGCCTACGTAAATCCTTCACATTAAATTATTTTTGCTCTTTCTACATCTCTCATTACTTTATTCATAACATTTTGATATGCAACTTACGCTGCAATAAATTTGAGAAGTTGGAAAAGAGAAGATTTTTGAAACAGTTCTTGATTTATTCTTTTATATCAAATTGTAGAAAAGAAAATACGTCTGTATTCAAACTCCCAAATTCTCAATCCTGTCATCCATAGGTCTAAGCAAGGGTTTCATACAACGAAGAGTTTTTCTTTTAAAAGAATAAAAATCAAACCATTTCTAACTAAATATTTTTAGTGTTTAAATTTCTCGTAATATTCTTACAATGATCACATTGTCTTTATATTTCTAAACAAGCTTTCAAGAGGTTACTGTTCTGAAGCATTTTCCGGAATCTGAAAGAGAGAATCTCATTAATTTAACTCATGTATGTAACCAATTTTATTTGCTCTCTTCAATCCACCGAATTGCAACATAATATATCTTAAAATTTCTTTATTACAAAAACCGTTTCTCATCTGTAACTTTTCAAAAAAGGATATATATATATATATATATATATATATATATATATATATATATATATATATATATATATATATATATATATATATATATATATATATATATATTTAGCAAACTACATTGGAGTCATTTACCTACACCCGTGTGAAAGTTAATTGAAACAAATCATGTTTACCATATTACTCGTAATCCTGTACTCAAAACATATGAAAAGTCAGTTTGATCCTTTTCCATGTTGGCTAACGCAATCATTGCTTCAGCAGCTACTGTATTGCATCAGATTTTAGAATCCTGTCCGACTCCTGTAGTGTACATCGGCTGATGTAATCATTACGTCAGCAGCTACAGTATTTCATCAACTTTTAAAAACCTGACCAGATGTGATTCGACGGCCGTTCGAGATGGATATGACACCTATGAAATGTACGAAGATCATAACTCTTCACGAACACACAGCTAAGATGTATCGAGAGATTGTTTCAGTAGTTGGTGTGAATTTAGCAACTGTCAGCAGTGCCATCAAGTTGAAGAAGGAAACCCACAAAGAAGATGTTTTTGAAGACGCTTCAGTTATTATCGTGTCGGAAGCCTGCAGAAAATAGAAGGAATGATGCAATCGCCACAACAAATTGAGGTTCTACGACAGAGAGTTATTCCAGAACTTGAATAGAGGCATGTTGATGGTACTGGGATATTGCAGCAGGACAGAGCAGCAAATACAGGTACTTGATTGGCCAGGGAATTCTCCGGATGTAAATCCCATAGAGAATTGGCGGGTTATTTGCAAAAGTCACCTCCGTGCTGTAGACTGTTAAACTATGGTGAAACTCATTCAGGCCATGATTCAAGCATGGTACAAAGATCCAAAAATCAACAGTGACTGTTCGAAACTAGTGGACTCTATGCCAAACCGTATTCAAATGCTCCTTAAAAGTAGAGGAGGACATATCAGTTACTAATGTACGTATATGTAAATTTTGTACAATAAACTATAATAAATTTCTTGTTTGCGTCAATTAATTTTCACAATTAATTTCATATAAACATAATAATGATATAATATATACTAATTAATAGCCTAGAAAATTGAAAGTCTATATATTCAAACATACAAATTTAACTTTCAGCACATACTTTGAATAATATTCTGTAAAAGCATATTCTTCGCCATCTTGTTACTTCATTTAAACTTCACTGACGAATGATTAGATAAGAATTAGGGGTGGGGGAAAAATGGGGAAAAATTTCTCCTCCCACTGATTAGTTTTCCACTTCAGAAAATTAATAAAGAAACGAGATGAAATGAGTGTAATTGCTGTAAAATGAAGGCTATTCAACATTCACTGACCACAATGTGAAGGTACGGTCAAATTATTCGCTCATTTACCAAAATTAAATTATGTTTCACACGTATATATATAATATATATATATATATTATATATATATATATATATATATATATATATATATATATATATATATATATATATATATATATATATATATATATATATATATATATATATATATATATATATATATATATATATATATATATTATATATATATTTATATATATATATATATATATATATATATATATATATATATATATTATATATATATATATATATATATATATATATATATATATATATATATATATATATATATATATATATATATATATATATATATATAGCTAAGTAATGTATCAACTGCAAAAATATTACCCACACTTCTATTTATCCTTGTGAAGAGAAAATTGGTAGATAACAGATTCACAGCCCTTAGTAGATAAGAGAAGAAATTTATCTTCTTGTGATTTTACGTGTTCTTATATTTTGTTCCTACATGTATTCAAGTAAATATTTTTTCCCATATTTAAAGTTAACAAATACATATATATCATCATTCTTTGCTTGCCTATCGCGATACTGAAGATTCATTAAGACTATCATTGTCGGGATGTATAAACAACTCTTAGTAAGAGATATGAAGGCAGACTTATTATTAATAAACTTTTATTTATTTTTAACTATTATATATATATATATATATATATATATATATATATATATATATATATATATATAGAATTTCTTCTAAAGATGTCATTTCTGCTCTCTCTGAGCTTAATACTAAGAAGGCGTACGGTCCTGATGGTATTCCTCCTGTGGTTCTCAAAACTTGTGCTTCCGAGCTTGCACCCTGCCTTGGTAAACTATTTCGTCTTTGTCTTTCTACTTCAACCTTCCCTTCTTGCTGGAAACGTGCGCTCATTCAGCCTGTGCCGAAGAAGGGGGACCCCTCTCAACCCTCTAACTACCGTCCATTTCTTTGACCTCCGTTCTCTCTAAAGTTTTCGAATCTATCCTTAACAGGAAGATTTGGAAACATCTCAATTCTTCTAATCTTATCTCTGATCGCCAGTATGGCTTTCGTAAGAAACGCTCTACTGGTGATCTTCTTTCCCTTCTCTCTGACTCTTGGTCCTCCGCTCTTCGGCATTTCGGTGAATCTTTTGCTGTGCGCTGGACATATCGAAAGCCTTCGATAGAGTCTGGCACAAAGCTTTGATTTCTAAACTTCCTCTTTCGGTATCTATCCTTCTCTCTGTGATCTTCTCTCTAATTTCCTTTCCGGTCGTTCTATAGCAGCAGTTGTAGACGGCCACCGTTCTTCCTTTAAATCTATTAATAGTGGTGTTCCTCAGGGTTCTGTCCTATCCCCAACACTTTTTCTACTTTTCATTAATGACCTTCTCTCTATTACTTCATCTCCTATCCACTCCTATGCTGATGACTCCACCCTTCATTACTCCTTTCATTTTGAAAAACGTCCCCTCCCAACAACAGTTAATAGACTCGAGAAGGGTAGCCTTGGAGCAACTAACCTCTGATCTATCTCGTATTTCAAATTGGGGCAGAGAAAACATGGTTGTTTTCAATGCCTCAAAAACTCAATTCCTCCATCTCTCTACTCGCCATAATTTTCCACAAAACTACGATGTCTTCTTCGAAAAACACAACTCTTCATCTGTTCTTAATATTCTTGGTGTTTCTTTTTCTCGTGATCTTTCTTGGAAAGATCACATTACTTCTCTTTCTAAACAAGCTTCTAAGAGGTTGGGTGTTCTTGAGGCGCCTTCAGAACTTCTTCACACCACTGCAGTTGCATGCTCCTTATAGGGGTGTTGTTCGCCCCTGACTGGATTACGTCTTCACGCATCTGGGGTCGTTCCACTCATATAGCTCTCCTTTAAAAGATGGAGTCTATGGCTTTTCGTCTTGTCAACTGTCTTACTCTCACTAATTCTCTCCAATCTCTTT
>SEYY01020717.1:187500-190000 GCA_009176605.1 Armadillidium nasatum | reverse complement strand
TTCACATATTTCAAATTGGGTCATAGAAAACAAGGTCGTTTTCAATGCCTCAAAGACTCAGTTTCTTCACCACTCTATCCCACACAATCTCCCTCACAACTATGATATTTTTTTCGAAAACACACAACTCAAACCATCATCTGTTCTTAATATTCTGTTTTCTTTTTTCGTGGTCTTTCTTGGAAAGATTACTTAACTTCTCTTTAAAACAAGCTTCTAAGAGGTTAGGTGTTCTGAGAGGTCTTCAGAATTTCTTCAAGCAATCCCAGTTGCTTGCTCTCTATAGGGTTGTTGTTCGCCCCTGTTTGGAGTACGCATCTCACATCTTGGGTGATTCCACTCATACAGCTCTCCTTAAGAAGATAGAGTCTAGGTCTTTATGTCTTATCAATTCTCAAACTCTCATTAATACTCTCCAGTCTCTTTCTGCCAGTCGAATTGTTGCGACACTCTCTCTCTGGCTGTCTGCGTTTAACGACCAAGATTTGATATTTCCTAACTCCAGTGGAAATTAGTAGGCCTCGCACCTTTACCTACTCGAGGATATATATATATATATATATATATATATATATATATATATAATATATATATATATATATATATATATATATATATATATATATATATATATATATATATATTAGTGATGGCATCCGCATCCGCATCCGCATGCGAGGATGCGGAGCATCCGCACAAAAATCAACATCCGCATCCGCACTTTCGGAAATTCAACATCCGCATCCGCATCCGCACTTTCTAAAATTCATCATCCGCATCCTCATTCGCATCCGCACTTCTCCAAAATTCGACATCCGCATCCACATCCGTATCCGCAAATTAGAAAATATGACATCCGATCCATCACTATATTATATATATATATTATAATATATATATATATATATATATATATATATATATATATATATATATATATATATATATATATATATATAATATATATATATATATATATATATATATATATATATATATATATATATATATATATATATATATATTATATATATATATATATATATATATATATATATATATATATATATATATATATATATATATATATATATATATATATATATATATATATATATATATATTTGAATATATATATTAAATCATTTGCAGCTTCACAATAAAAATTTAAACAATAACTTGTTCGAATCCATAAATTCTTTTATAAAAATTAAATGTCGTGACGAAAGAAACTTGCACTATATATATATATATATATATATATATATATATATATATATATATATATATATATATATATATATATATATATATATATATATATATATATTATATATATATATATATATATATATATATATATATATATATATATATATATATATATATATATATATATATATATATATATATATATATATATATATATATATATATATATATATATATATATATATATATATATATATATATATATATATATATATATATATATATATATATATATATATTAGTGATGGATCGGATGTCATATTTTCCAATTTGCGGATGCGGATGCGGATGCGGATGTTGAATTTTGGAGAAGTGCGGATGCGGATGTTGAATTTTCGAAAGTGCGGATGCGGATGCGGATGCGGATGTTAATTTTGATGAGGATGCGGATGCGGATGCGGATGCGGATGTATATATATTATATATATATATATATATATATATATATATATATATATATATATATATATATATATATATATATATATATATATATATATATATATATATATATATATATACTTCACTATCACCTTTCCCACTTTCGTGAGGTGGTGCCCGCCCCAATTCCCTTACAAACATAACTATTCTTACCTTTCAACGCTTTCACCACCTCCCTCCATCTCTGTCTCCACAAAACTTCTACCCTCGTCTAAACTCAAATTCCTTCCATCAAAATCACTCTCACTCCATCCATCCATCTCCACTTCGGCCTTCCCCTCCCCCTACCCTTCCCCTATCTACATCGGATCTACGTATCTTGCCAACCATTCTGTTCTCTTTCATTTTTCACATATGTCCAAACCATTTTAGCACATCCTCCTCCTCTCTATCAATTACACCCTTCTTCCATTTACACATCTCCCTTATTCTTTCATTTCTAATCCTATCAATCCTTCTCAATTTATATATCGCTCTCAAATCTTTCATCTCAAAGACATTGAAACCTTTTCTCGACCGAGCACTTATCGTCTATGTTTCACACACATACAATACAGAAGGTGAACACATACATTCAAACATTCTTATCTTTATTTCTTTCGAATTTTTCCTTTCTTCCATACTTTTCTTAGGCCCCCCAATACTTTCATTCCTTCTACCACTCTGTTCTTTATTCCTTTTTCCGTCCCACCCTTACCTTCCACCCAACATTACTAGATATTTGAATTCATTCACCTCCTCAAGTTTCCATTCTCACACTTCTACAAACCAATTCCTCCCTCCACAT
>SEYY01020717.1:172500-177500 GCA_009176605.1 Armadillidium nasatum | reverse complement strand
TATGCAAGAAAGGTCATATGGAAGAACAACCAGAAAGATTATTGCATTTTCTACGGAGGAAAGAGATTTTTGGTGTTACGCAGAATAAATTTTGCACGATTCTTTTTGAAAATTAAGACGCATGAGTTTCTGGAGTTGGAAGACGACGGTAATCCCTAGAAATTAGCATCCCTGCGGCGAATTGCACGAGAACAAGAAGAATTAAACCAAGGTTTGTTAGGTTTAAAAGATGGGAAAAATTGTGGAATGTACTCCTCCTTGCCAAAGAGAATCACATCGGTTATGCACTCTGCACATTCCGAGGAACCCCTCCAAAAAAACATTGATACTACCAAGGGAAATCAGTGAAGTACATCTGCAAGTCAGACCAGTTATCGGCATCAAAGTGCATGAAACGTCTCCTCGTCGTAGGCGGTGGGCCATTCTTACGGAAGACTTGAAGAGAAAATACAGGATACGGAGATAAAAAGATGATAGGATGAACCCAGAGGAGAAAAGAGTTTAGCAGTATAAGAAGAAGGTTTAAGAAAATATGAAGGCTGTTGGATTCATCACCAAGACTGTCAGGGATACTGGTATCGTGTTGTATCAACTGCTTAAGGTTGTTCTGGAAATAAAGTGGCTAGCGAGTTCGCCAGCAACATCGTAAGAACTAGATATGCCATTGACGGTAGTGAAAATTGAAATCACCTAAAATGATGTTTTCAGAGAAAGGAGAAAAGTAAAGAATGTGATCTATTTTGGTGTTAAAGATAATCAAAGAATATTTTATTGTCGGTAAAATTTGGAGATAAATAGACAGAAGAATTAATTTAGTTGTAGAGTTGCAATAGAGCTTACTCCATAAAGTAGAGAATTCTGAAGATTTCAAATTAGGCGCACAATGACAGACAACATCGTTGTGCTCAAATGGGCAAAAACCACCTTTGACTGAAAATTGAAGATAGAAACAGTAGGAGGAAACAGAGTTGGGTGTACTGTCAGAGCACTCAAGCACTTGAGTTTCAGTTAAGAACAAGAGATGAGGTATAGAAGAAGAGACGTGGCGTTCGACAAAGTGGAAATTAGATAAAAGACCGCTATTGTTGCTGAAATTAATGAAAAAAAACCGTGTACCAGGGCAAGTGGGCATGAAGGTCTTATTGGCACCAACTCCATCAGCAAAGGCCACCAACTCTCAAGTTCTGATGGAGTAATGGATGGATAAAGGGCTACTTTTGGAAACCGCACCTAAATGCTTCCCCAAAGCAGCTTTATGTTTCGCAATTTTTAATTTTTTTTTAAAAAAGGTAATGTAAGGAAAGCGCTTGTAAATTTGTAGTTAACATGAGAAGAAGTGGGGAGGGTAGTGGGAGCATAAGCACTCCAATATAGGTCAAGGGTACACTAGATACTCTCTGAGAATGCGAATATCAAAAAAGAATGTACCAAAGGACAATGGAGTTAAACCCACGGGATAAGCCTAGTGGAGGGAACTCTCATTCCATCGGACTGTGCTGCGTTCTCCCCATATATATATATATATATATATATATATATATATATATATATATATATATATATATATATATATATATATATATATATATATATATATATATAATATATATATATATATATATATGGGTATTTAATATTTCCCAAAAAAAATTCTTATTAGTCTTTTTAGTTTTCCTTCCTTTTTCGGAAACAAAAACTTTTCAAAGTAATTCGTACGGGCCTTGATCGAAAGGTAACGAAACAAAGACTCAAATAGTTATCAATTTTAAAAATCACTTAAAATAATATTTCGTTCATCTACGTAAATGATAGAATTTTCCTCTTTTGCAAGAAATACATATGAGATGCTCTAGGCTTACTCTGTTGAATCTGTAAAATTCAAAGGAATGTTCATTCTTCTTTATTCTCTAGCTCGTTTTTTTAACAGATAATATTAGTTAAAATTGATGCCAATTTTAACAAATGTGTACTTTATATATATATATATATATATATATATATATATATATATATATATATATATATATATATATATATATATATATATATATATATATATATATATATATATATATATATATATATATATATATATATATATATATATATATATATATATATATATATATATATATTCAGCTTAGCAGAATGAAATATCCTAAGCTAAATGAAGTAGACAGTCACGTCCACGAAACGTCCTAATAAATTTGAAGTAATTATTTCTTTTATATATATATATATATATATATATATATATATATATATATATATATATATATATATATATATATATATAATATATATATATATATATATATATATATATATATATATATATATAATATATATATATATATATATATTTCAGAAATTTAAGAGCTATATTATTATTATTATTATTATTATTATTATTATTATTATTATTATTATTATTATTATTATTATTATTATTATTATTATTATTATTATTATTATTATTATTATTATTATTATTATTATTATTATTATTATTATTATTATTATTATTATTATTATTATTATTATTATTAAATTAATATCTTTCTTACGATTCAAAACTATCGAAATGCCAATTTGGCTCCCAAATTTTAGTCCAATTTCCATACTAATTATAACGTTTCCATAAAACCATGTATTTCTTTTTCTTTTTTTTAAAATTGAAAATGAAAATTGATAGTTTTTATTTTCCAAATTAAAAGTAAAAAATGTAAAATATTTATTTCCGTTATTGGAACTTATTGGAATTTCTTTTAGTTTTTTTTTTTTTCATTTAATTTTCGTCTTTTTCTATTTTTATTTTTGTGCAAATAAAGTAAAAAGAAAATGTGTTTTTTTTAAGCAAATTTTCTTCAGCACTTTTTTTTTTTTTCTTCAATTCATTAAATATTAGATTTTAAATGACGATTAATTAGGTGATCAAGTGTTAATTTAATTAAGGTTAATTAACGGGTATTTTTTGTTTAAATTTATTTTAATTTAAATTAAATTGTATTTTATAAAATTTATTATTTCTTTATATAATGAAATGTAATACATTTTATTTTAAATAATGATTTTAGTTTTAAATAATTACTTCAATTTGATGTTTTAATATTATTTATTAGTTTTTTTACTGTAAATGTTTGATATATATATTATATAATAAAATATAATATATTATTTAAAAATCTTGATTTATTCAAATTTACTTTAAATTTAATATAATATATAATTAATTTAAATTAATCTTTAATCTTTATTTATTTTTTCAGTTACAAATTTACATGTACAAATATCATGTACTTCACATGTTTTGATACTAAACTGAAATGGGCTTTTGGGGAGACAAATTCGTCCTTTGAGCCCATTAAAATTATACATAATAGCATACATTATATAATATTACAAATTTTGAATATTGGAAATTTTATAATAATTTATTTTATGGTCGTAATCTTAACCTAATCTATAAAAAAAATTACTATAACAATCTTAGTACTGAGATAACTGTAAGCTAATAACAATATATATATATATATATATATATATATATATATATATATATATATATATATATATATATATATATATATATATATATATATATATATATATATATATATATATATATATATATATATATATATATATATATATATATATATATATATATATATATATATATATATATATATATATATATAATATATATATATTTATAATTATTAGATATTTATTATATAATTTTTTTCAAATTGGTTACTTAATATCATATATTATTTCGTCATATTTTGTTGATAATATAAACAAAATGTATAGCTCTTTTTATGTGTTTAATTTATCAATTCTTTATTTTAGGAATTTAAATAATATATTGTTTCTTCTCAATGGGCATTAAATAGGGAAGACAGAGTCTGGACTCCTTGGTAAATATGTATATTTTAAAGTAATGGTAGTTTGAAAGTGGTTCCATTGATTGGTAGGGATGCGAAATTACGTATTATGAACACAATGTAATAACGCGAAATCTCCTTAATATCACATTCAGTGGTGATGCCTTGCTTTAGATAACTAGCATCGTTGATTTTCCCATCACATTTCCGTCTTCTTTAGCATTCCCTTGAAGAACAAATCGTGAGGATTAATGTCTACAAATAGGGAAGCCCATTTCACATGATCATATCACCAAATCCAGTTAGGAAAATTTCTGTCGAACCACTTAAATACATATTTAGGCGTAATGGGCTGTAGCACAATTCTGCCTAAACTATTTAGGGCTCCCAACACCTAGCTCCTCACGGTGGAGTATTACCCTCCTCGAATAGGTTAATAACTGTGTAAAGTTACATATAATTTATATTTAAAGGATGTGCCTCTCCAGTTGAGGTACTATTTAAATATGATCCCAATATATGTACTGTACATTCCAGTGGTAACACCATATCAAAATTTCCAATCCTTGATGCTTGCGAAGGGATATTCATTGGGGATTATCCTACTATTTGTACCAAAAATTACCTCTGCTTACATTACGGTTTGGGTAAGGTAAGGTATTCCATCAAGCTACAAGAAATCCATTGTAAATCTGGCGTTATATTCCAGTGATTTGGAAAATCCTTATCACATTTAGAGGTAATCAATGATTAAAGATGTACATGTTTTGTAATTTCTATATATGATAGTTTTCCGTTATCAACATTTTTTTGAAGGAGCTGAGTGAAACTCTTAGTCCCTAGGAATGAACCACTGTTCGATTTCTTTGGAAAGTGGTTTGTTCTACAAATTGCCTGTTTCATAGAGTTTTCTCAACAGCTTTTCTAATAAGCCAAATGAGATTTGAACTCGCCTGGGGTATCGTGAATTGAGTTCATATCTGGTACTCATTGATACGACTATCACCTCAATATGAACATTTTTCGTCAAACTCATCTTTAACTTAATTGAAAAATAAAACAAATGGAATATGTTAGCATTAATGTGATAACTACTCAATAATTACCAAT
>SEYY01020717.1:160000-162500 GCA_009176605.1 Armadillidium nasatum | reverse complement strand
GATTTAGAATCCCATGCACCTGTTCATATGAAATTACAGGTAAGAAATGAGACTCCTAAGAGTAGGAGTGGGAGGAGGGATGCTGGAATCGTCTATGGTAGAATTAGATGAAAAAAAGGAGGCCGAAGATATTAGCCTTTTCAGCAGGAGTGTTAACTACAGAACCATGAGAGCGAATAAGACGAGGGAAGGAGCATTTTCGGAAGTTGTTGGAGATGTTTTTGGCAAGTGGCCAGAAATTTTTATCAGAGGAAGGACCAAGGAGGTCGGCGCACTTCCCTTTAGTAAAAGTACGCTTGGCTTGTCTAAGAATATCCCTGCAGCGATTCCAAGCAGAATGAAAATTAGTAAGAGTGATAGGAGAAAGAGAGTTTTTCCACGTCCTATACTCACTGTCTCTCTGCTGAATGGCACGAGAGCACACCCCATAGAACCATGGAGTTTGAGGAGAGAAAGATTTTGTTGAATAAGGAGTGAACTTGCTCACCCCATCAACGATCACGACTCCCACCTTTTCAGCAGACGCAGAAGCATCAACTTTTTAAAAGCAGGATTCATTCCAAGAATTAGCCCGATATATATATATATATATATATATATATATATATATATATATATATATATATATATATATATATATATATATATATATATATATATATATATATAATATATATATTTTTTTTTTTTTTTTTTTTTTTTTTTTATTTTATTTGTATACGGAAAAGAGAGAGAGGGAGAGAAAAAATACGTAAAAGTAAATTTTCGTAAAAATTCTCGTCGCACATTAAAGCTGAACATTTGATTGACAAGAAATATTGATTCAATTATTTAGATATAAAAATGAAAAAATAAAGCAATGGATCTTGTTAGATATTGGAAGAACTATGCTCAATTTGGCTCATCTTTTATTCATCACTCCTCTCCAATGTTCGGTCTTATGTGGCAAATATGTGAACGTATTTGAATATATGATATATATATATATATATATATATATATATATATATATATATATATATATATATATATATATATATATATATATATATATATATATATATATATATATATATATATTCAAGAAATTGCCACTTAATAATATAACCGTGGAATAAATTTGTATAATTTTACTTCTGCTAATGTCTTAACATCTGAGAGGCCCGAGTTCGAATCCTCATTAGCAGAAGTAAAATTATATATATATATATATATATATATATATATATATATATATATATATATATATATATATATATATATATATATATATATATATATATAAAATTCCTAGATGTTCTCAGTAGTGTTGATCATGATCTATTACTTGCCACATAACTACTATAGTTTTTTTAGTTTCATCTATCCGTATTTTTGGTGATCGTTTCCTTCCACGTTTTCGATTTAATAAAACCCAATTTAGATTTCGTTTTTCCATCTGTCATCATTCATTCTAGCTAAATAGCTATCTATCTCCACTTCTGTTATTTACATCTGCCCATTTTATCTATTAATTTTCTTTACTATCCTTTCTGTTAGCTTCTTCTTCCTTCACTGTGCCTCATTATAGTATTACATAAGGCAGGTAGTACATATTGTTTGGAATATTTTTTATTTAAACAAAGGATAAATTTACCATGGAAACTCAAATTCAATTTGCATATCAAGTTTCAGTCTGTATTCATTTTTATATGGATAACATTTTCATGTTTTACCGTTTGAAAATATAAATTGTACAAATTGTGTATTTTTTAATTTATTCTGACATGAAGTTGACTATTATTTATTTGTGAGCTATCGGCATATTGAGCATTATATTTTATTTGCCCAAGTTTATTTCCTATCTTACTGCTATCTTTGTACTACTCCAATACCATTCTTTTAATTTCTTAGGCTCTGATTGGAACAGAACTATACCAACAGCAAATTTAGTTACCTGTCAACTATGTTTATATCCATGTCTTCCCGTTTCAGTGCCTGAGTATTTATACTAACACAATGAAAAATAATCTTGTTGAAATTTCATCTCGATGTTTAACTCATAACTTTTTTCCTGTCAACTGATAGTAAAAATGTTGATTTAGCATTTTAAAGGTGTTTACCCATGTTTTTGCAATATACTGACTATTGGAAGCACTATTAACAAAATTAATACTAACAGAATTAAATGTTCTTTTAATATATACTTACTATATATATATATATATATATATATATATATATATATATATATATATATATATATATATATATATATATATATATATATATATATATATATATATATATATATATATATATATATATATATATATATATATATATATATATATATATATATATATATATATATATATATATATATATATATATATATATATATATATATATATATATATATATATATATATAATAATTAATATAATTCAAAGAGAAGCAACATCCAATGGCAAAACGAGTAATGTTATTGCTAGGTATGCATTTACGATTTAAAATTGGA
>SEYY01020717.1:150000-155000 GCA_009176605.1 Armadillidium nasatum | reverse complement strand
TCATAAAAAGAAGTTTAAAAAAAGCACGCAATAAACATTACAACATACAGGAAGAAAAATTCACACCAAAAAATATACTTCCCATACCAAATATCCATACACACGAAATAAAAAATTGTTTACCCAAAGATATACACACAGTAAAATCAAACTCAATCACATTAAAACATATATTTAGACCACATATTAATCAACCTGAAAATAATATAGGAATTTATAAAATACCCTGCAACCAATGTGATAAAGTATATATTGGAGAGACTAATGATTTAAAAAGACGTCTATATCAACACTCCATAGACCTAAAAAATGACAATACACACTCTTCTTTAACTAATCATAGAAACACATACAACCACATACCAAATATAAAAGATTCACAATTGATAAAAATATCCCAAAATACAAACAATAGAAAACTCATTGAATCTTTCATCATAAAGAACACCCATAATATAAATCTAGCAAAAGGAGAAATACCTCTGGATAAAATTACTAACAAAATGTTAAATAAATCGAACAGATTAAAAGCGACTCTGAAGGATTTGCCCAGGTTGCCAGATTCATGTTGACATGTAGCCAGACACAGATAATATCAAGTAGAAAAATTTGGAGAAACATCAGTTCTGAAGAAGCGACTCGAGTATGAGCGCGAAAGCTCAACTGATGTTACAAGAGCTTATCATTATTTTATAATTTCGTGATTTAATAAGTGCTTATTTTACTTCAAAGGGGTATTAATCAATATATATATATATATATATATATATATATATATATATATATATATATATATATATATATATATATATATATATATATATATATATATATATATATATATATATATATATATATATATATATATATATATATATATATATATATATATATATATATATATATATATATATATATATATATATATATATATATATTATATATATATATATATATATATATATATATATATAAATTTATTGCGTGTATATTTTTTTTAGTTATTTATTTATATACATACGAGGCAACGAGGTGCTGTTAATATTTTCATTCACGACGGCTTATTTGGCTTATTTCATGCAATTCAGCGTTTAGGAAAAAATACTAAATAGTTGGCGAAGATTTTTTATTCAAATTTTGATATAGTGTATATAGTTTTCAGTATATGATGTAATCTATTGACCTTAATACTTATATATATTTCATTAATTTTTAATATAGACATAAAATTTTTAGAAGATTTTAAAGATTTCACTGAGAATTTTCTTTGTTTGTTTTGTGTAGTTTCACTTTCACAACTTCAAATTTTTAAATTTAGATAAAAGATGATTAACTTAAATCTAAAGTTTAAACCCGTAATGAAAGGATCTTAAAAATTATTAAAAAAAAAGCGAAAGGCTTTATCAAGTTTTAAAAATATATTTAAGTTTATAAATTAACACATAAGCATCGAATATTGGAAAAGTATATAAAAACTCACGTATGCTCAAATTGAGGTTATTTTATGGTCCCTAAATTAATTTTACAAAAATGTGATATTATTTCAAAAGAAAATTTGATAAATAAATATTTAGAAACCATTCAGTAACACCTTCTTCACAGAAATATTAGTTATTCTGGTACATGCTGGTGATATTTTCTTATTTTTCCTGTGATAATACGAAAATGATTAATATTTTTTACCATAAAAGTTATAAAAAAGTGAAAGGTTTATCAAGTTTTAAAAATATAAGTTTAATTTTATAAATTGGCATATAAGCATCGGGCATTGGAAAAGTGTACAAAAACCCACGAAAATTATTAATATTTTTATATTAATAATATTATTAATATTATTAATAATGATAAATGATTAATATTTTTTACCTTAAAAATTATAAAAAAGTGAAAATCTTTATCAAGTTTTAAAAATATATTTGTTTATAAATTAACACATAAGCATCGAACATTGGAAAAGTATATAAAAACTCACGTATCCTCAAACTCATTTTTAAATTGGACACTTTGTAAAAAGAAACTAGAATGAATAAACTTAAAAATGGAATCAAATTTGTAATATAAAAGGCTATTCTATGCAAATAAAAATAAAGAACTTTAAATCTTAAATCTAAATTAAATACAAACCTATTGAATAACCTAAGTAACGGTTGAAAATAACACAAATGACAACTAACCAAAATTTGTTATAACACTTATAAATTATAATGTGAACTACTGCAATTGAACCTAATTCTTAAAACTTTCACACTAATAAAAACTAACTTTTTAGACTCTATAGCAGTAAAAATTTAAAAAGTAAAGCAAATATTTATCTTAAAAAATGTTACTTGCTCTTTCAATTAAAAGTATTAAAAAAATCAAATTAAAAGCAATTTAAACACTATGGCACTAAAAATTGTTGGGCGTTCCTTGACAGCACAAATTTAAAATAAAAATTCAATGTTCTTGTTATTTATTTCGCAACACAATTGACTAATAGATTCTTCAATTATCAAAACTACAAAATAGAAACTGTTCTCATATCTTCTTTTTTTCTGTAATATTACTATTCTTGGGAATCAGAAAATTCACCACCACCAATCCTAGTACAAAAGATACAACTGAAGTAGTAGCCTACCAAATCCCTATTTCTACCTATCTTGAACAGTTAGTGATGTTCACTACTCTTACAAAGTATTGTAATATTAGTGAGTTCACATGATAAATGTTTTTTAAATTTGCAATCTTTCCAATTATGCTTTTAATTTTCCTAGTATCCGCTTCTTAAACCATTTCAGATTTTCAAGGATTTCCAATCACTTCAAATATTGCTGCGCAATACTTGAAAGATTTTTCTGAAAGATGGGAAAACTAGCCGATGGATATAAGCGGTGTTTTCAACGTGGGATGGCCGTTGACAACAAAATAGGATAAATTTTCTCTTTTGAATTATCTCTTCCTCCACGCTTTAATTGTTAGAGGGCTTCCAACATTCTTGAAGATTAATTGAAGATTAATTCTTCAAAGTAAGAGGGTCTCTCTAGATACCAGAATCATCAACCGAGGTGATTCTCTCTCTTACACGCAGGAGTAATTGCGATATTTTTTTCTCTTATACTGAAGCTCAGAAATCTTGGCTTAACTATGTTTGTTCTCATACTGTTCATGATAGAGACGCTGCCTTCAAGAATTAACGTAATCTTTAACTAACTGAACTCCATTTCTACCCCATATTTAATCTATGAATCGTTCAAATTTCCTCAACACTAAATGTGAAATTATGCTTTCCTTTGAAACTTTGAAAATATAATAATATTTCTGATTTCTTTTTGAAATGGTTGTTTCTGGATTTTTGCGTATCCTCTTTCCCACTTTTGTTTCTTTTCATACTCATTTCTTTCTTCCCTTCTGCTAAATCTGACTCTTTATCTTTTCATTTCATTCTTTATCAATATAAGGCGTCAATGACACTGAGGAAATTCTTCCTTTTGTTCTCAAACTAAATTTATTTAAACGCCTTCTCTCCTGAGCTCTTAAACTGCCTATTAATTTTGGCCTATTGACCTATTTCTTCATATCAGTTTTCTTTCCCTCTAGCTTGTTTCACTGGGTCATTCACCAGAATTATTAAACACTAAGATTTGGAGCATTTAATTAATTTAATTTAACTCTGATTGATATTATGGCTTCCGTAAATCACTTTCTACTGGTGATAGTCTTTTTCCTACTAGATGACTTTTCCTTCACTGCTCTTCTGCATAAGGGTGGATCTTTTGCTGTGACGAGGGGTTATCGAAACCTTTTGTGTAGTTTTGCAGAAAGCTATTATTTCTAAACCCCCCTCTCTGGATACCTACACTTCTTTCTGTAATTTATATCTAAGTGACTTTTGATTAACCTACAGCATATATTGTAAATGTCCCCTATTTATTTTTAAAAAATATCATTTGTTGTGTACCAAAAAAGATCAGTTACATTCAACTAGTTTATCAAAGTCTCAACTTTCACTTAAGACCTCTGTCTGTTACACTCTCACCTATCACTCTTATGCTACTGATTCCATCTTCATGACTATTCGAAATTTAAAAAGTAAAAGCTAATACAAAGAGGCTGCCTTAGAGAAACTGGTTTTAGATCTTTTTATTTTTCTCTCTGGGACAGAGAAAACCTAGTTGATTTGAATGCCTCATAAACTTAACTCTTTCATATATCTACTTTACCTATTTTTCCATACAACTACAATATCTTTGAAAGGGCATACTTTAGACTGGTTAATAATAATTTTGGCAATTAATTTCGCCTTTGATCAGCCTTTGAAGGATCACATTATTTTTCTCACTAAGAAATCTTCAAAGAAGTTAGATATTTCGAGATCCCTTCTGAACTTACTTTACCTTAGTTAACTGCTCTGTATGGGGTGTCGTTCGTTTCTGCAAAGAGTGTGCAACACAAATTTGAGGTGGCTCCATAAATTTTTTTCTGAAATGGTGAAGTCAAGGACTTTCTGCCTCATTAATTCTTCCACTCTCACTTGCTATCTTATTCCTTTCTCATTCCGTCTAACCATTGCATCATTTTCTTTATACTATCTCTTTTACAAGAAAAACCTTTTTTTCAGAACTCACTAGGACATTAACAGCAAGGTCATTTTACCATGACTCATTCTAATATGCACAGAACTGACATAGATTAAAGCTAGGGATGGAGCGATACCAAAATTTTTACCGATACCGATACCGATACCTAAAAATTCCCCGAAGCCGATACCCGATACCCGATACCTGAAAATATGCCGATACTTGCCGATACTACTACCGATACCACTACCGATACCGATACTTTACACCTATACAAATTTTTTGCCGATACCGATACCAATACTGAAAAGGCCGATACCGATACCGATACCGATACTGGTATCGGAAAATATGCCGATACTTGCCGATACCGATACCGATACCGATATTTCACTCCATCCCTAATTAAAGCATTTTTCCGTCTCCTATTTCCACAATTTTTAT
>SEYY01020717.1:137500-140000 GCA_009176605.1 Armadillidium nasatum | reverse complement strand
TAATAATAATAATAAAAATAATAATAATTACTATTATCATAATTTATAATAAAAATAATTATTATTATTATATTATTATTAATAATAATAATTACAATTATTATAATTTATTATAATAATAATAATTATTATTATTATAATTTATAATAATTATAGTTATTATTATTATAATAATAATTGCTACTATTATAATTTATAATAATAGTAATAATAATAATTATTATATTATATTAATAATAAATAATAATAATATAATTTTATGTATTAATACAAAACTTAAATGGGCTTCTTGTGGGGACAAATTCGTCCTTTGAGCATAATAAATTAGTACAAAATTAATAACAGTTGTTATTAAAATAAAGTTTATAACTAAAAAAAACATTGGATACTAAATTTTTATTTAATTTTTATTTAATCTTTATTTAAAATAAACTACTTCCTTTAAAAAATAATAATAATAATAACAATACAAATGAATGACTAACAATAATAACATTAAAATATATGGAAGCTAATAGTTATTACAATAAGGAATACAGAAATAATAGGAATTATAAGAACTATACAATATAAAAATAAATAATAAAAAATAATAATAATAATAATAATAAAAATTAATAATAATAATAAAATTATAAAATAATAATAATAATAATAATAAGTAATAATAATAATAATAATAATAATAATAATAATTAATAAATATATAATATAATAATAATAATAATAATATAAAATAATAATAATAATAATAATAAATAATAATAATAATAATAATAATAATATAATAATAAAATAAATAATAATAATAATAATAATAATAATAATAATAACAACAAACAACAAAAAACAATAATAATAATTAAATAATAATAATAATATAATAACAGACAATTAATAAATTAAAAATAACTTAATAAATAAAAAATTTACAAATATGAGAAAAATTTCTTTAAATATTATAAACAAAATAGGAAAAAAATAATAATAAATACAAAAAATTATTTTTAAAAGACTACAAATATAAACAATAACGGTTATAATAATAATAATAATAATAACAAAATAATAATAATAATAATAATAATAATAATAGCAGCAATGATTGAAGTAATCATGACAATATAATAATATTAAATTATAATGACAAAAAAATAATAATAAAGGTATGGTTATATTCTTGAAAAAAAACTAGAAATATCCCGGCTAATAGTTTTACCAAGTATTAATAATAATAATAATAATAATAATAATAATAATAATAATAATAATAATAATAATAATAATAATAATTAAAATAATAATAAAAATAATAAAAATAATAATAATAATAATTACAATAGTTTTGGCAAAGTTGGAAATAAGTGTGTTGAGTTTGGATAACGAACCTTATTTAGGATTTTGATAGCAAGTGATATTTGACATGTTTGCGAAATGTGGAAAGTGTTGCTGATTCTTATATGCTTTTTGGAAGTTTATTTTATTGTTCAATGCCTTTGTACAATATAACTCTACGAGATTTGCTTTGTTTTACCTAGTGTACGTGAGTTTGTGCTGCGCAGATTTGGTCTTGATACATTTTGGTTATTTATTATTTAATTTGTTATGAGTTCATTTGACCTTCCATTTATGACTTTGAAAATGTGAGTAGTCATTGTGAGAGTAAGTATATCTGGTAGTTTGAGTATGAATAATTTTTTTGAAGAGTGAGCTTGTATGTTCATGGTAATTGTGAGACCCAGACAATACGAGTTATTTTTTATGTAGTGTTTTTAAGAGTTGTAGCAGGTATGTACTTGCAGATCCCCATACCGATAAATTATATAGTAGATCTGGGTAAACAAGGCTGTAATATAGATTTTTAATCATATGTAATTTGGAATAAATTTTTTTTATCATTAGGAATGCATAGGTAGCATATGTATATTTTCTAATAAGACTAATGATGTTTGATGTTTGAAGGAGAGTTTCTCATCGAAAATAACTCCTGGTAGTTTACATATGTAGTTCAGTTTATGATTGTGTCTCTTGCCATAACATTAGCTTGATAGGTTTTTTAGCTTTTGTCATTATTAAGTATTGTTTTTTTTTTTTGGGGGGGGGAGATTCAGAGAAAGCCTGTTAGCCTCTGCCTATGTTGCAACATTTTCTAATCCGTTATTTATTTTTGTGCTTAGGGTATCTATATTACGGTTTCGTCAGCGTATTGAGAGTGTAGAGAATTATGACAGTTTTGGAAGAAGAGATAGTGTCATTAATAGTGTTAATAATAGTAATAATTATAATAATAATAATGATAATAATTATGAGAATAATATTAATAGTAATAATAATAATAATAATAATAATAATAATAATAATAATAATAATAATAATAATAATAATAATAATAATAATAATAATAATAATAATAATAATATTTTAATAATTAAATAATATTAATTTTTTTTTTTTTTTTTATACAATGCACCTTATTCCGCATGATGCAGGGTAGTGTCGA
>SEYY01020717.1:130000-132500 GCA_009176605.1 Armadillidium nasatum | reverse complement strand
ATCAAAAATGTAACTAATTTTAATATTCAAGAAAATTTAATAACTGATAATTTTACTTACAGTATAATTTTTAAAAATATCATTTTAGATGGTTTAATACAAAGTTTGAAATTCGACAAGGATTCTAAAAATATAACCCTTTTTTACGTAACTTCAGTAGTTTTTTAAATATGCACCTGGTTTAAACCGAAGTCTGGCCATATTTATATATATATATATATATATATATATATATATATATATATATATATATATATATATATATATATATATATATATATATATATATATATATATATATATATATATATATATATATATATATATATATATATATATATATATATATATATATATATATATATATATATATATATATATTATATATATATATATATATATATATATATATATATATATATATATATATATATATATAATATATATATATATATAGCAGTTCATGTTGCGACTATTCCCCTCTTTCGGTATTTAATAAAGCAAGCAAATACACAACCAATCAAAGGTTGCATTGAAATCATGAAGTAAAGTGTTTGTCTTGCTTCAATAATTATTATTTCAATTAAGGCAAAATCTGAAAATTGGTGTTGATATTCTTCCTTCTTTCTGTTAGTCAATCATCCTGTTTTCTATCATTCCAATTTGCTAAACACAACTTGAATTGGATTGTTTAAATTTCATTGTTAAATCTTGTGGTACTTTTCATGAAGCCTTATTATTATTATTATTATTATTATTATTATTATTATTATTATTATTATTATTATTATTATTATTATTATTATAGTATTATATTATTATTATTATTATTATTATTATTATTATTATTATTATTATTATTATTATTATTATTATTATTATTATTATTATTATTAATTATTATTATTATTATTATTATTATTATTATTATTATTATTATAATAACAATATCTCCAATGCCATCTCCATTATCGTCATCATTTTGGTACTAACTTCTTATTAAGGACATAAAACCTTCAACTTATGATAATGAAAACAAAGAAATTTGTAAAAAGAGTCTAACAGTGAAAAATCTAGATGGAAAAAAAGACCTCCCGAAACAATATTCCTACAAGACCTACGACGTCTGTCCCCAAAATTCATGTTTTTATCTCCTATAAAAAAATGGCCTTTTGAGCTACTTTTTTTTACGACTCCAAATAATCATTAAAGCAAATTTTATTCTTCAAGATAAGCTTTTTTAATGTGACGAATGTGCTTACGAGTGAACTTACCTAAACTCACAATCACTATCAGGTATATATATATATATATATATATATATATATATATATATATATATATATATATATATATATATATATATATATATATATATATATATATATATATATATATATATATATATATATATATATATATATTTTCTGAATAAAGCCTTATAAATGAATGAATTATTAATTATTATTAATTATTATTATTATTATTATTAATATTATTATTATATATATTATTATTATAATATTATTAATATATTATATTATTATTATTATATATTATATATTATATATATATATATATATATATATATATATATATATAATATATATATATATATATATATATATATATATATATATATATATATATATATATATATATATATATTATATATATTATATTATATTATATATATATATTATATATTATATATATATATATATATATATTATATATATATATATATATATATATATATATATATATATATATATATATATATATATATATATATATATATATATATATATATAAGTATTAAGGTTCGAGTTCAAAAACAAGTACTTGTACTTGCATTTGTTCTTGTACTTAAGCTTTTAATTGAGGTCTTAAATGTCAAAAGTACTTGTATTAATACTTGTACTCGTGCTTGGGCTTAATACACTTGAAAAAATTAAATCCTTTCAAATATTCTAAGTGCAAGTTAAATTTTAAAAGGAAAAACCCTAAAATATATCATCTATTGAGAGTTCTTACTTCCACAATTGAACGATTGCAGCCAATCCTCTCTATCAGATACCAACACGAAAAACCTACAACACATATGCTAAGATAAATGCTTGCTGTTCAAGGCATAACTTAGAAAAGAAAGACATGGGAATGCATAAAATCTCTCTCTTTCTCTCTCTCTCTCTCTCTCTCTCTCTCTCTCTCTCTCTCTCTCTCTCTCCCTCTCACTTGATATATTAATTATTCGACAAATGAAATCTAACTTACGAGCTACAGCTAACAACATATACAGATTGTCTTTAGAGAGTGTGCTTTTAACTGACAAACGTTCCTATGTGTGTGTGTAAGTGTGTAACATAAGTCTTCAATTAGGATTATGGAGGAAAATGAGCCAATGATAATGGATTTTGATATAGAATTTAAGATTACAAATATCAATTACTGATAATGGTACACATATGATATTTGCCTTTTCTCTACCACTATTTTC
>SEYY01020717.1:100000-107500 GCA_009176605.1 Armadillidium nasatum | reverse complement strand
ATATATATATATATATATATATATATATATATATATATATATATATATATATATATATATATATATATATATATATATATATATATATATATATATATATATATATATATATATATATATATATTGTGTGTGTGTGTGTGTGTATGTATGTGTGCTTGTTTGTATGTTTGTGTGTGTTACCTACTTTGAACGAGGGGTGAAACCAAATCTCTGAATTGTGCATTTGAAAAGACAGAACGAAACAACGAACTTTCTTTTTCGTCATTAAAAATATAAGTCAAATCAGAAGACGTCATTAAATAAGAATTGGGAAATAAAAAAGTAATTTTCCAAACTTATGAAGAACTCTGTCTTGTCTTTCTCGTTCTCTCTTTCCTCATTTGTCTCTCTCCCTCACACACACGCGCACACACACACACACACACACGCGCACACACACACACACACGTACTCTGCTCTCACTCTCTCTGTACTCTGCTCTCACTCTCTCTTTTTACCTGTTTCCGTGTGGTTGTTTCTTCTTTCATACCTAAATTTCTTTTGTTACTTTTGTTACTTTTTTTCTGTGTAATTTTTTTCCATCTTAAAATGCTTTTTAATTTTATTACGTTTTTTGTTACTAATTAAAAATAATGTTTTCCGACTTTTTCATCATTATTTATCAATACATTTTCTTTATGAAAAGTTCTGTAAAATCTCCTGATTTTCTCTCTCTCTCTCTCTCTCTCTCTCTCTCTCTCTCTCTCTCTCTCTCTCTCTCTCTCTCTCTCTCTCTCTCTCTCTCTCTCTCTCTCTCTCTCTCTCTCTCTCTGACCTCATAATGAAAATTCGCAAGATCAAACAAAACTATTATTGAATATGTTTTTTTTTTTTTTATGTTGAAACGTTATCAAATTTTTTTTATAAAGATTTTTCCAAGTGAGTGGTAGCTTGCAAATGTTTTCATACACATACACTCACTTATACATATGTACACACAAAAACACTTATAGACTCTAGCACAATTGTCCCTATTCCTACGGTAAAAGAGAAGAACTGGAGAATAGACATAAATGTGATCTTCAACCTAACCTTACAAGTAAATCAAAAAAAATTTTTTTTTTTTTTTCAGTTCAAAAATCTCCTACAAAATTATTTAGTTTTCCTTCGATCTCTCTCTCTCTCTAAATATTTATATTTATATTAAATATATTATATATATATATATATATATATATATATATATATAATATATATATATATATATATATATATATATATATATATATATATATATATATATATATATATATATATATTATATATATATATATATATATATATATATATATATATATATATATATATATATATATATATATATATATATATATATATATATATATATATATATATATATATATATAATATATATATATATATATATATATATATATATATATATATAATAAATGCAGGATTTGAAGAATTTATGTTTCCAAATCTTTCTTTCAAGGATATATACAAAAGCTTCAAAAAGAACAGAAGTTAAAGAAATATCACGATTGGCAGAGGGTTGAGTGTTCTTCCGCTTTCTTGGCTCAGGCTGAATGAGCGCACGTTTCAAGAAGGAAGAGAAGGTCTAAGTGGAAAGACTGAAGTCTTAAAAAAGTAGATTTCAAACTAAAAAAAACAAGTTTCGAGAACGCAGGATATAAATCAAGAATCAAGACCATATCGATGGTGTAGTGCACACATGTTGTAAGTACAAATTTGAGTAAAATTGACTTAAGTACATAGAAAGTTATTATCGGACGTAACAATTCTGTGTGCACACAAATGGTAAGTGTTTATTTAAATCCAAAACATGAATGCTATATAAGCACCAAAAAGTTTACTGAAATTTTGTAGATTTAATCATGCAGATGTAACTTCAAACTGCATTTTCTCAAAAATGTTGCCTTTGCACTTACAACATGTGTGCACTACACCATCGATATATTGTCTTAATAATAACCTTAGAGTGAATAGAAATTATGTATTTCAAATACAGATATAAATGAATTGAAAATGGGAGAAAAAGGAGAAATGTTTTCAGAATCTTTTAAGGCGAAATCTTTTGAGTTATTGAAAACCAGAAAGAGAATGGTTTGAGCGAAGAGTTAACCTTTAGCAGTGAGAAAAACGGACCATAAAGTCATTGTATTTCCTATGAAGAAAATAATTTTTAATTTTTAGATAGAATAGATTTTGCACTATTCTGAGATAAAATATATGGAGTATGAGTTTCGTGAGTTTGAAGGTGACAGTAATTCCCGTGTTGAGACAGTAATTCCTATGTTGAACAACACAAGAACAAGGAAAGTTTAACTAAAGTTTGTTTTATCCGAAAGGAAAGAAAACGGAATGCACACCCTCTGAACTAGAAATTTACGTGTTATGCATTCTACACACTCCGAGGAACTTCTTCCACCGAAGTAGTATTTGTTCTGTTGGAGATCAAATAAGTTCAAGAGCAAATCAAACGAATTTACAGCACCGAAGTGCCAAAAAAAAACAATTCTTCTCCAAAGACGGTGATCTTACTTTTGGAAGACTTGAAAAATCGTAAAGTATATATATATATATATATATATATATATATATATATATATATATATATAATATATATATATATATATATATATATATATATATATATATATATATATATATATATATATATATATATATATATATATATATATATATATATATATATATATATATATATATATATATATATATATATAATATATATATATATATATATATATATTATTTATTATTTATAAAGATAAGGTGATCAGAGAAACCCAGAGAAGGAAAGATTAAACAGAATAAGGAGAAAAATATAAAATAAATATTATGAATTATATAATAATGGTATATATATATATATATATATATATATATATATATATATATATATATATATATATAATATATATATATATATATATTATATATATATATATATATATATATATATATATATATATATATATATATATATATATATATATATATATATATATATATATATATATATATATATATATATATATTATATATATATATATATATATATATATATATATATATATATATATATATATATATATATATATATATATATATATATATATATATATATATATATATATATATATATAGAGAGAGAGAGAGAGAGAGAGAGAGAGAGAGAGAGAGAGAGAGAGAGTGAGACAGACAGACAGACAGAGACAGAGAAGGAACGTTTCCAGCAAGAAGGGAAGTTAGAAGTAGAAAGGAAAAGACGAAATAGTTTACCAAGGCAGAGTGCTTTCTCAGAACCATAAGTTTTAAGAACCTCCATAGAAATACCATCAGGACAATACGCCTTCTTAGTGTTAAGCTCAGGAAAGCAGAAATTACAACCTTAAAAGAAATTACAGTATTACGCATAAAGAAGTTGAAGGGGATTGAAGGTGGAGGAATAGTTCCGGAATCGTCTAAGTATATATATATAATATATATATATATATATAATATATATATATATATATATATATATATATATATATATATATATATATATATATATATATATATATATATATATATATATATATATATATATATATTATATAATATGTGTGTGTGTATGTGTGTACACCACAGCTGCAGATGCTCGGGGGAATTGACCTCTCATATACATTCACATTTACGACCTCCTCATATCATTGTCTGCACATGAGTTTTGTGTTTCCTTGGTCAATTTTAGATTGTCAGTTGTGGTGTTTCCTTTCCAGCTACCTCTGTTTTGTGGAATTCTCTTCCATTTTTTTGTGTTAACTGGCGAATTTAATCTCAATTACTTTAAAACTCACGTCTGTGCTCTTCTACGAAATTTGCGTTAGGTGGTACGTGTACGGTTTTTAATTCTGTTCTTACTCTAGCACCTCCTCCTTGAATTGGGCTCTTACCGTGAGTAGTCGTGACAACTGTCATAATATATATATATATATATATATATATATATATATATATATATATATATATATATATATATATATATATATATATATATATATATATATATATATATATATATATATATATATATATATATATATATATATATATATATATATATATATATATATATATATATATATATATATATATATATATATATATATATATATATATATATATATATATAATGAATATATAGCCTCACAAAAGCTTATTGTCTTTACAATAAAAGAATGATCTTTTCTTTCTCTTCCTAAATAATCCAAAATATAGTTTTTATAAACTTTTAACAATACTTTCTTTTCATTATAATATTAGTAAGCAGAAGTTTTATGTTTTTATTAGTTGTTATAAATAACTTTATTATTAATTTTCTATATTATATATATATATATATATATTATATATATATATATATATATATATATATATATATATATATATATATATATATATATATATATATATATATATATATATATATATATATATATATATATATATATATATATATATATATATATATATATATATATATATATATATATATATATATATATATATATATATATATATATATATATATGTCGTAGGAACAAGGAAAATGGAAAATGAGAAAGCACACAAGGACTAAGATAAATATATAATTAGTAAAAGAATGAAATGTATTTTTGTTCCATTAGCAGAATTGGATGTAGTGAGAAAAGTTAGAGCGAAGAAGGTAACAACACAACCATTTAATTCATGTTCCTATCCCATCTCAAAGACTAGTTCTTTAAACCAATGCGCAGAAAAACATGTTCTTCTTGATAATTCTATAGATAATTTGAAGAAACTGAAGACGATACGGAGTTAAGAAGGTGACCTGAAGAACCTAGAGTATTAAAAGGATTATCTAAATTAGGGGAAAAATTGGAAGTTAAGGTAACGTTTCGATGTTCGGCTTGTCTCAAAGATAATAGATAGTGCGGGTAGGGAGTCGCATCAACGAATTGAGGTTATTCCGAATGGAATAAATGGATGTGAAGAAATTTGGGTAATAGGAAGAGAAGATTTCTAGTGATTTTTGAGTTTAAGTAGTCGAACAGTTTAGGATAGTTAGTAGAGTAATGAGATAAATAAAGAGAATGAATAAACTTGCTAGCAGATTGGTAAGAGACTCTGACCCAAAAGGTAAAAAATTCTGAATACTCCAAATTAGACACACGAGAACAAACGACGGCATTGAGCCCATAAAAACAACCTTTGGCTTAAAATTTTAGACAGAGATAGTAAAAGAGAACAGAGTAGTGCTTGCTGTCAGAATATTTAAGTACCTGAGTTTTAGTTAAGAATAAGCGTTATGGATTAGAGGAGGAAAGAATGATGTTCAACTTGGAAAAATCCTATCCTGATCGAAGGAGGCCAACATGCCCAGATACAGTATGCAAGTCAAGGAAAGTTGGGGAAACAGATAAAGGGAGTGTGTTCTAGACTTTACCAGTAGAGTATATGTAAGATTGAGAATAGCGGTTAAGTCTGGGGTCGGAGAGTTGGACAGAGAAAGGATGGAACTGTGTGGAAAAGTGTTTCGCACGAGCTCTTCTCAATGGAGGAGGTAGGCGACGAGAGAGTTCAGAAGAGCAGCGTCCGTTGTAATAGCGATAGTAAAAAGAGAGAAAGAGATTGGAGAGAGTTAGTATGAGTAGGAGAGTAGATGAAACGATAAGCTCTAGACTTCACCTTCTCAAGGAGAGCTGTATGAGTGGAACCACCCCAGATGTAAAATGCATACTCTATACAGGGGCGAATAACACCTCTATACAGAGCAAACAACTGGGGTGGCATGAAGTAATTCTGAAGGTGCCTCAGATCACCTGACCTCTTAGAAGCTTATTTAGAAAGAGAAGTAATGTGATCTTTCCAAGAAAGATCACGAGAAAAAGGTACACCAAGAATATTAAGAACGGATGAAGGTTTGAGATGTGTGTTTTCGAAGAAGACATCGTAGTTGTGTGGAAGATTGTGTCGAGTGGAGAGATGGAGAAACTGAGTTTCAGTGGTTTTGAAAACAATCATGTTTTCTCTGCCCCAATTTGAAATACGTAAAAGATCAGAGGTTTAGTTGCTCCAACGCTACTCTTCTCGAGTCTACGAATTGCTGTTGGGTTGAGCGTTTTTCAAACTGGAATGAGTAATGAAGGGTGGAGTCATCAGCATAGGAGTGGATAGGAGATGAGGCAATAGAAAGAAGGTCATTAATGAAAAGCAGAAAAAGTGTTGGGGATAGAACAGAACCCTGAGGAACACCACTATTAATATATTTAAAGGAAGAATTGTGGCCGTCTACAACAGCTGCTATAGAACGGCTGGAAAGGAAATCAGAGAGAAGATCACAGAGAGAAGGATAGATTCCGAAAGAGGGAAGTTTTGAAATCAAAGCTTTGGGCCAGACTCTATCGAAAGCTTTCGATATGTCCAGCGCAGCGGAAAAAGATTCACCGAAATGCCGGAGAGCGGAGGACCAAGAGTCAGAGAGAAGGGAAAGGAGATCACCAATAGAGCGTTTCTTACGAAAGCCATACTGGCGATGAGAGATAAGATTAGAAGAATTGAGATGTTTCCAAATCTTCCTGTTAAGGATAGATTCGAAAACTTTAGAGAGAACGGAGGTTAAAGAAATGGGACGGTAGTTGGAGGGTTGAGAGGACAGGCTGAATGAGCGCACGTTTCCAGCAAGAAGGGAAGATCGAAGTAGAGAGACAAAGACGAAATTGTTTACCAAGCCAGGGTGCAAGTTTGGAAGCACAAGTTTTTGAGAACCACAGGAGGAATACCATCGGGACCATACGCCTTCTTAGTGTTAAGCTCAGGGAGGGCAGAAATGATGTCTTTAGAAGAAATTCTAATTTTAGGCATAATTGAGTTAGAGGGTATTGAAGGAGGAGGAATAGCTCCGGAATCGTCTAAGGTTGCATTAAAGGCAAAAGTTTGAGCGAAGAGTTCCGCTTTAGAAGAAGGTAAAACAGCAGTTGTGCCGTCGGAAGATATTAAAGGAGTGAAAGAGGAAGAAGCAAAGTTAGAGTTGACATTTTGGTCAAAAAGCCAGAAAGAACTTGAAGAAGAGAAACCAGAAAGATTATTTCATTTTCTGCGAAGAATAGAGTTTTTAGTGTCACGACGGATAGATTTTGCACGATTCCGGGATGAAATATAAGTAGCATGAGTTTCTGGAGTTTGAAGACTATGGTAATCTCTGAAGGCAAAATCCCTGCGACTGATAGCGCGAGAATAAGCAAAATTAAACCAAGGATTATTAGGTTTAGTGGAAGGGAAAGAATATGGAATGTACGCCTCCATGCCAGAGAGAATCACCTCGGTAATGCGTTTTGTACACTAAAAGAGACCCCTCCCACGAAGCAATAATCATATATTATATATATATATATATATATATATATATATATATATATATATATATAT
>SEYY01020717.1:87500-95000 GCA_009176605.1 Armadillidium nasatum | reverse complement strand
TAATGGTAGAGAATTCTACAGAATAAGCTACTGGGTATATACTCTATATATATATATAGTCCATAATATATATATATATATATATACTATATATATATTATATATATATTTAGGTAGATAAATAAATAAATAAAAATAAAAAATAGGATAGATACAGGGAAATTGAGTGCGAATAAAAAGCAAAGATGAGCAACAGCTGTAACAACTATTGAAAATAGCTCATAAAAATATTTTCTTTTCATATGAAGAGCGCGAAGGACAGTATACTCGTAGCACAAGGTCGAGGTGCCGATTGAAAAGATTCTCAACAAGCGCCCTTAATAATATCCCAGATACTAATGCATTTTACAGAGTAAGCTTGTTTATTTGTGATAGCTATATTAAAGGTGCTACTCATATAGCATTGGTTAAGAATGTTGTGTATTTATGTTAATACCATGTGGATATTAATACTAATAGATCGCACTTTAAATAGCTAACTAATACGCCACTATTGTCGCGTGAGAGAACAAGAATTAAGATAGAGTGTGAAGATAGTTAATTAAAGAATAGAGTAGTGCAAATTATCTAGTCATATTATTTCTCTCCATGTTTAAATGAATATTTATCCATAATACATATGAAACAGCTCCTGTCCAATGTGTGTGCAACATGGCAACGATCAGCACCTATCGCCAGAAGAGGACGAGGAGACGAGATGACGCCGGTATCTCGAGATCATTGGGGTGCACGGAAGCATCGTACATGGGTTCATGGGTACACCGGATCATGAGAGAGAGTCACGGGTCCAGATAGAGCACGTATCAAATAGGAGCAAACCCACATATATATTCGGAAAATGGTTAAGAATAAAGAATATAAAAAAAAGACTGAAAGAAAAATATAGATTGATTTAGGGTTTTTACTAAATCGATTGTTATACAGAACATTCCCATTTACTGAACTGTAATGACAGAGCCAACAAAGCTGAATGTTATTAAATCCAGTTTCTTGTTAGTATTATAATATTTTTTTCACATATTTTTTTTTTTTTTTAAATACTGGCTTTATTTTTCATGTTGAATCATATTTAACTCTTTTTGTTTGTATCATCTTGTTTCATTATTCGTCATAGTTTTTAATCTATTTTTTACAATTTTTTTTGTTCATTCTTGATATTTTTTGTTTTATTTTTCATGTATATGGTGTACTTCATCGTGATAGTTTTTGTTTTATTTGTTCTATTTTGTTTCATTTTTGATATTTTTGTTTTTCTTCTGATTTTTTGAGTGTATCAATTTTGATAGTTTTGGTTGTTATGTTTTTCATTTTCGCAGTATTTTTGTTATACTCTCTTCATAGTTTTTCTTTTCAGTTTTGTGAGAGTTATTTTGTTTTAGAGATTTACTTTTCATGTAAATTGTTTTCATATGTGAGTATATTGTTTTCTTTTATAATTTTTCATTGTTAGAGTTGTTCATTTTGTTAGATATTTTTTGGTTTTATTTTTCATTTAGATTCGCTGGTATAGCTTGCATCGATTGTTCACTCTTTTTTACTTTAAGATTTTGCTTAGAGACGATGTTATTTTTTTATTGTTTATTGAACATAATTATCAATGTTCATTATTTGGCAACTGTATTAGGCATATTATTTTTACTTCTTCATTTTTGCTGTTTTTTCCTTTAGAGATGGACTGGTCTCATTTTGTTTGTATGATGCTTTGAATATTGTAACGTATTATGTTCCAGTTTTTCCTCTAAAAAGTACTTGAAATTTTTCATCTCAGGTGTTGCGCATTCATGATACGGTCTTTTCTTATTTCTTCTAGTAGAATAATTTTTCCACTCTCTATTTCTTTCTCCTCACCTAGATACGAGCGTAAGTACTATATTATACCTATGGAGGATCTTCTATATTGTTTTGTAACCGACTTTGTATGTGAGATCATCTATCTTTTTTTAGCCACTTTGGCTTCTATTAATACTACGTAGGTTTGTCTAGATCCTTGTCTGACTAATATCTGGTCAGTCTCACGCTATACGTCAATTCGTAGAGTTGAGTCATCGGCAATAAGAATGAACAGAGTTAGAACGTGCATGTCGCAGTCAAGATCCGGTTAATGAATACAGTTCACATCGCTACATATATCGTTCGCGAGATGAAACGTCGCAAGTTATCATTCTCGTCTCTCTCATCAGTTACCCCTGCACACTAATGGTCTATCTACATCTGTCAGAGACAACACTTAGATCACATAGAGTTTGAGCAAAGAGAAGGAAGGCAAACCCAAAGGAGGGAGCCCTCTGGGAAGCATGCCGATCTCGTCTCGTCCACACTGCCTCTCTCTCTCTATTTTTTTTCCTTGCTCTCCATTTTCAGACATAAATAGATTTATTTTTCAATTTGCTACTTTTAGGGTCTTCAATTTTTATTAAAGCTTCTTAATCGTAAGTAGTGTTTCTATTTTTTTTTTTTTTTTCTATTTTAATATTTGATTTGATTTTTTATTCTTTTGATGTTTATTTTGCAGTTCTCTCTTCTTAATCCCTTCTTTAGTCACAAAGTAATATAATAATATATATAATATATATATATATATATATATATATATATATAGTATATATATATAATTATATTATATATATATATATATATATATAATGGAGTTTTCGACTGTGGCGCTAGAACAATATCGAAAGCCTTCGATAGAGTCCTGGAACAAAGCTTTGATTTCCAAACTTACCTCTTTCGGAAACTATCCTTACTTCTCTGTGACCTTCTCTCAATTTCCTTTCTGGTCGCGGTTCAATAGCAGCTGTTGTAGACGGCCACCGTTCATACCTCATACCACAGGTTTCAATAAATAAAGAAAGTCCCTCTGCAAGTCTGTCATCTGATGACGCCAAACTCTTCTCTTCTACTCTTTTCACTACACAATGGAGCATTCCTCTTGTCCTCATACGGATCTATGAAAGAATCCACATCAGATACAGTAACGCTCCTAATAGGCAAACTGCTTCTATTGTGTCACCCCGATGATTCCACCCTTCATTGATTCCTTTCATAAGAGGAGTCAGATGACGTCCCTCCAAACAGTCCCAGTTGAATAGATTCAAGAGGATGGCTGGAGCAACTGAGACGATATATGGATATATCATCACGTGCAATTTCAAATTGGGGCGCAGAGAGAAATCATGGTAGTCTGTAGCACGCAATGCCTCAGGAGAAACATCTAGATATCCACCATCTTTCTATACACTAATGGATCCACGGAACAACTAGAGTTCACTACGAAGGAGCATGAGTTGTCACAATCTTAATATTCTGTTAAAACGAATCCACCAACACCTCAAGCCTTCACTGTTCTTAATATTCTCGGTGCTTCTTTTTTCTCGTGATCTAATATATAATATAAGTTGAAGAGCTTATTAGGTCGATAGTTAGAATAAGGTTACATAGTAAAACAGCTACCTTTTTCGGGATCGGCTGAACAAATGCACGCTTACAGCATTGAGGAAAAGTATTAGTATTAAGTCATAGAGACTAGAGCTGAACGAGGACAGGCGCTAACTCGGAAGGACACTCCCTCAGAACACGAGGGGGAACGCCATCCGGGCCACTGGCCTTCCTGACATTCATATAATGATTATTTTCAGGATCCACCTAATGCACCTGATTACAATTATATATAGATAGTAAATTATATATAAGGGGACATGACATTAGGGAACACCTGTGAGAGGAAGAAATAGGGAGTTAAGATGGATGAGGATATACCAGAATGCGAGCAGGGTGTAGAGAACTCAGAATGATGGAAAATATAATGAGAGGGCCGAAAGGCGAGATTGCTCTTAGATATCAGATATGGAAAGTTTTAAGTTAGTGCGAGGGAGAAAGGAGGATTGTTCGAAGAAACTCATAGCAAGAAAAAGAAAACAAAGGAACGCAATATAAAATAAACAATACGTATAGAGCTGTATAGTAATCCCAAAACGATTCTAAAACAAAGTATTAGTTATTTTAGCACAACAAGAATTAAGTTTTAGCAACAAGAGGCCAGAAATTTTTATTAGGAGAGCCATGGAGGTCAGCTAACTTCCTTTTAATGAAAGTACTTAGTCCGTCGAGAACATCCCTGCAACGATTCAGAGCTGATTGAAAATTAGCAAGAATGATAGAAGATGAATTTTTCCACTGTCGATATGTGATGTCTCTAGCTTGAATGGCATGAGAGCAGGCGCGATCGAACCAAGGATTTTGAGAGAAAAAGATTTAGTTGAAGATGGAATGAATCTGCTCCCATAAAGATTTAAAAAAGCCCTGTTTCAAGGATTAGGCCCCTAGCCTATCAACAAAGAAGAAAGCGTTCCGCCGAGACAAAACAAGAATTCACTCACAATGATATATAGCAAGAAAGCGGCGCATGCCCGCCCTCAATCTAGTTCCGATTTAAAGGTTGCCAGATATAGTACGTTAGGTTCTTTCTGCTGCATGGTCGCGCATTCTGTGTTAGTGACATTCTGTTTGGAGAGAACAAGCAATTTTGTTCACTTTCAAGAAGCTCTAAGAATTATGCTATCCAGATAGTTTGGGGACCTATTAATGGACAGGAGAGTGAAATACTTGTTGGTATTTTAAAAATTCTGGACTGATTAAGGAGTAGTGGTACTAGAATGACCTACATTGATATTCCCAACCAAGGCTCCGACCTCATTGTACCTGTTCTTTACAAACGTACTTATGTCCTGGCCACTTGTATCGGCTTAAACTTGGTTGTGTGGGCATGACGCGGACTAGTCATTTAGGCCTATTCTACTACAATTGGAGAGATGATTCTTGTATGCCTATTAGTGTAATGTCTCCGGGCGCGGTCCGGACTTCTGTCTTTGTTGGAAAGGTAGGGGCCGTATCCTTGACGGGATGGGCTACATGTTCATTTCCTATCTTCTCTATTTTATTTTTGTAAATCCTACAAATCCTTGGTTCTGAAATGGCAACATTGTTCTCTTTTCTCTTCCCGTGAAGAGACTGTATCATGTGCTTATTCGTGATTGAAAAACTCTCCTTTCTCCTATTCACTATCTATGGCGTATATTTTCATTCTGCTCGGAAATCGCTTTGCAGTGGAAATTGTTCCTTCGATCGACTAAGCGTAACTAATTTCACTCAATAAGTAAAGGTAAGTGCAATCATGACCTACATTGGTCTCTCATAACTAGATAAAGATTTCATCTGGGGCCTTTGTCAATTCTGCTGAGCACCTAACATTTTGTAAATTTCTTAACACACATCATATAATGTCAAATCTGCCCCTTTCTCCTCTTTTATTCGGCATAATCTGAATGAGTTCTGTAAGCCAATACTCCTCTGAAAAAAGGCTAATCGTCTCGCTCTTTTTTCATCTAAATTCCAGCCCTGCTCGAATTCTGGTTAATTCGCTATCTCACACTTACTGTCCTTGGTTCTTATACTCATGATCACGTGCGGATCTGAATCTAATGAATGTCGGCAGGCCAGGTGCGCCGGAGGGTTCTCGTGATCTAGGGAGTGTCTTCCGGCGTTGCGCTGTCTCCGTTCACCTCTGTTCTATGCACTTTAAATACTATCTTTTCCTTCTGGCTGTAAGCGTGCATTTGGTTCAGCGAATCCCGAAAGGTAGCCGTCTGCCTATTACGTACATATCGACCTATAGCTCTCACTTGTGTTTTTGTTCTCTTTTTGAACTCTACACTCTCTTTCCTGGATCATTTGGAGTCTCATTCCCTTTTTTCTGATCATCAGTTTGGCTTTCGGCGCTCGAGGTCTTCTTTTGATATACTTTCCTATCTTACTGTTCTTTGGTCTTCTGCCCTTAGGTATTTTATCCAAGGCTTTTGACCGGGGTATGGCCGGTCGCTGCTCCCAAGGCTCCCTTCCTTTGGGCTTCCTCATTCCTTTGCTTACTCTTGTATAATTTTCTCTCAGATCGTTCCAATTTGTATTGTACTTCCGTTTATCTCAACTTATTCTTATTCTTAACGATCTTCTCAACTGCACTTCTAACTCTGTTCACTCTTATGCTGATGACTCAACTCTACATTCTTCTTCTCATTTCAAATCTTCTCTCTCTTTTGCTTCTATAGTTGCTCCTCGTCTTCAACTTTCCGATTCTATTGCTGCCGATCATGGAATTTTGGGAGATTTAGCTGTGTGTTGGTAGAAGGTGTGGAAATGATGGGCTTAGTGGGCGGAGACGTAAAGGCGCGAGAGATATAAGAGATAGCCGGAAGGCATAAAGAAATAGAACAAAATAAAGAAACAAAAAGGTGGTAGGAGGAACCCATAGTTGAAAGAATTTAACATTATAAGGAGAATGACTGAAAATTAAGACAAGTTCAAGGATATTGTATTAACCTACAAGAAGGCCTGGGAGTCTGAAAAAACTGAATCAATTTTTGAAATTGCGTATATAGAAATGAGAGTCAAATTCACCTGATGTACCTTAAAAATTAGAAGAAAACCTTTGGCGGTAATGAAAATTGAAAAAAAAAAGAAGGATGTTTTAGAAAAAGATGACGAGAAAATATATTCCATTTTGAAGTTTAGATAGTTAAAAATTAATGATAGTTAGTAAAATTAGGAAGTTAAATAAATAGAACATATGAATTTAGCTTCAGATTTGCAAGAGAAATTAAGCTTTAAAGTGTAAAATTTAAACACCTCAAATTAGAAACAGAGAAGAAGCAACATTGTTCTGCACAAATGCACATCATCCGGCTATGAATGAAAACTGAAATTGGAGAGAGAGAGAGAGAGAGAGAGAGAGAGAGAGAGAGAGAGAGAGAGAGAGAGAGAGAGAGAGAGAGAGAGAGAGAGTAAGGTGGAATAAATTAGGATTTATTGAGCGCTTACACACATAAATGTTGGTTATGAACAAGTGTTGAGTTATGGCGGAAGAGAATTGTTCAACAAAATGGAATTATATTTAGGCCGTAAAAGAAGTTTGAATGCGAATGCCTAATGACATCTATTTAATTTTAATATTTCATTCAGCATATCATAAAAAATCAGATCAAATATTAAAGAACTATTTCGCAATTTTAAAATTCTTTAGTATTGTAGCATGTCATGATCATTAACTAGACATTTCTGAAACTCGAAGGTTAGAAATAAAATTCGTTTGTATCATGTTTTACCTACTTTAATATCTTAATTATCAATACTGAGAACAAATGATTGGGTGAAATCTCAAATAAAAATGTATTTTAAAAAATATCAACATTTTCTAATGATATAAATTAACCTGGCAATATTCTTCTTAACGTTATTGTATCTTTAACAACTAACACTAATGAAATAAAATTCCCACTGGATAGCTAGGATATATTAATCTTACCTAAGTCTTTCAAAGATAAATAATAATCATTCTCAGACCTGTGTTCATCCCATTTTGTCAAACTGGTTTTGTTATAAACTATTTTTTTTTTTTACTCTTTCAGACCTCCAGACTCTGTTCCAAAATTAAACTATTTTCAAATA
>SEYY01020717.1:80000-82500 GCA_009176605.1 Armadillidium nasatum | reverse complement strand
AAGTATACTATTTTCTTGTTAAAGTTTTTTCCCTGCCTTTCTTTCCCCGAACGTCAAGAATTCGCCACTAAATCCTGACTTATTTTCCGTCAAAATATCGCTCGAAATTGATTTCATCGTTTCAGATCAAAAAAATAAAAAATAAATAAATAAATAAATAAATAAAAATAAAAAAAAAATAAAAAAAATAAAATTAAATAAAATAAAAAAAATAAATAAATAAATAATAAAAAATAATAATGAAAAGAAATAAATAAAAAAAAAATAAATAAAAAATAAAAAAATTTGACGACGGATTTTTGCATTCTTTAAAGCCGAAAAGCAGAGATTATCGCAAACATTGATCGATAAATGCGTCCTTCACTCTCTGACACTATAATAAAATGAGTAATAGATTTAAGTACTACGTATTTCTTTACGAGACGCGGTTTCATCGTTTAAATTATTATTATTATTATTATTATTATTATTATTATTATTATTATTATTATTATTATTATTATTATTATTATTATTATTATTATTATTATTATTATTATTATTATTATTATTATTATTATTATTATTATTATTATTATTATTATTTATTATTATTAATTAATAAAAATAAAATCAGCTGAATTAATAATTAGAAATTATTATTTTTATTATTATTAATAGTAGTAGTAGTTTTAGTATTAGTTAAATTAGTAACAGTAGTGATAATTATTATTATTTTTATAGTTTTAGTATTGTTATTATTATTATTATTATTATTATTATTATTATTATTATTATTATTATTATTATTATTATTATTATTGTTATTATCGATATTTGTATTAGTAGTAGAAGTAGTAGTAATTTTAGTACAAATAATGATAATAATAATATTATTATTATTATTATTATTATTATTATTATTATTATTATTATTATTATTATTATTATTATTATTATTATTATTATATTATTATTATAAAATTAATTATTATAATTTACAATATTCAAAATTTGGAATATTATATAATGTATGGTATCATGTATAATTTTAATGTGCTCAAAGGACGAATTCGTCTCCCTAGAAGCCCATTTTAGTTTAGTATCAAAACATGTAAAGTACACGATATTTGTATATGTAAATTTGTAACTGAAAAAATAAAGAAAGAAAGAAAGAAAGATTATCATTATTTATTATTTATTTTTATTGTTATTTTATTATTTATTATTATTATTATTATTATTATTATTATTATTATTATTATTATTATTATTATTATTATTATTATTATTATTATTATTATTATTATTATTATTATTATATTATTATTATTATTATTATTATTATTATTATTATTATTATTATTATTATTATTATTATTATTATTATTATTATTATTATTATTATTATTATTATTATTATTAATTATTATATTTATTATTATTAATTATTATTATTATTATTATTATTATTATATTATTATTATTTATTATTATTTTATTATTATTTATTATTATTATTTATTATTATTATTATTATTATTATTATTATTATTATTATTATTATTATTATTATTATATTATTATTATTATTATTATTTATATATTATTTTATTTATTTATTTATTTATTATTTAATTATTATTAATTATTATTATTATTATTATAATTATTATTATTATTATTATTATTATTATTATTATTATTATTATTATTATTATCATTATTTGATTTAGAAGTAGTAAAGCCTTGCTTGTATCTGAATAAAGTAATGGAAGAAGCAAGTCTTCTGATGACAAATTTTCAGTATAGAAAATCTCTTCAACCATTGACATCCATTTATCATAACGATAATAAATTTGTTGAACTTTAAAGATGAGTACTGATTGAAACCTATCGTGCAGATATATATATATATATATATATATATATATATATATATATATATATATATATATATATATATATATATATATATATATATATATATATATATATATATATATATATATATATATATATATATATATATATATATATATAATATATATATATATATATATATATATTTTGGAATGGTATTTTTATATTAAGGTAAATTAGTTATTATAAGAAAACAATGAAATTAAGTAGTTATTTGTACGAATATGTAGACTAAACTAACGGGTGATAGACCATTTAATTCAAGAAAATGTAATTCTTTCTTAAAATGTGAAAAAGAGAGTATTTCCCATCAAGAGCCAAAGGTGTTGATAGGTGATGTCCTGTTGGTAAAGGGGTTATAAAACAGATGTTATGATCTAAGCATTGTTTTAACTTGAAAACCAAAGTGCTTTGAGTTGTTATACTGTTGTCCGTAAAATAAAATCTTTATTATCTTATATTTATAAATATTTAAAAAGAGATCAATAATATAAACCTAATTTTAAAATTGATGATTTATGCTAACTTATTTATTGTTGATAGAAACAATAACTATTAAGATTCAAGTTGAAATTAATCTTTTAAATTAATCTCTTAT
>SEYY01020717.1:67500-72500 GCA_009176605.1 Armadillidium nasatum | reverse complement strand
ACACGCACACACACGCACACACACGCACACACACTATATATATATATATATATATATATATATATATATATATATATATATATATATATATATATATATATATATATATATATATATATATATATATATATATATATATATATATATATATATATATATATATATATATATATTAGTGGTGGATCGGATGTCATTTTTCTCATTTGCGGATGCGAATGCGGATATAGTGAGGATGCGGATGTTGAATTTTCGAAAGTGGGAATTCTGATGAGGATGCTAATTTTGATGAAGATGCGAATGCGTATGCCATGATGATATATATATATATATATATATATATATATATATATATATATATATATATATATATATATATATATATATATATATATATATATATATATATATATTATATATATATATATATAATATAGATATATATATATATATATATATAAATTTGAGATAACTTCTTTAATAATGAACCCTCAGTGGTGAACCTTAATTTGATTATTAAGGATTACCACATACAATTTAATATTTAATACCATGTGAACGATTCGCACAGTATCTCGGTCCGTCTTCAGCACGAACTAAATTTTACAAATTTCTATTTTAAAATACATCAAAATATAAATTCATTAACTACAGTATAAAAATGATATTTAAAATAATAATAATTACAATAAAATAATAAAAATAAAGTAATAAAATTGATATTGAAATAACAAATAAAAATAAAAAGGCTGGACAGTTTATGGAAAAAGAACTTCATTTGAATGAAAGAAACAATAGAAGAAGCTTGATCATTTAATGATGGGCAATGAGTTTTTATATAAAAAGACTCCTATATACTACGATCAAGAAGGGAAGACTCATGTTGAAGAATAGAGAAATTAGAAGAAGAAAAAAGGTGGAAATCTCAATGGTCTTTTATGGCAGACTGTTCAGGAGAGCAAAGAGGAAGGTCAGTTCTAAAGAAAAATCCTCTATGCTTATCAATCCTCACTTTTAATTGTAGACCAGTTTGGTCTTCATACGCCGCATTACAACTGTCACAGTTAAATAAATTAATTAAGGAGGATCTGAGAAGCACTGGGAGAGATTACTTGTGTCTGAAGAAGATATGAATTGAGAGGGAGTTATAATTTATTTAGAATAATCTTGCATCAGTCGAATGTGGCTTCAAGTATCGTAAGAATATTTCAATCAAGTTGAGATGTAAATGATCCTTTTTACGGAAGTTTTAAGTATTTTTTTGTTTAGGTACAGTAGAAAAAGGAAGAGTGGGTCTGAAGATATTAGTGAGAAACTCGTTTATATTTTTCTTCCTCTTTGAACTTTGGGAATTAATTAAAATGAAAGTGTATTTCAATAAATTACATCTCTGTATGGAATGTATATATATATATATATATATATATATATATATATATATATATATATATATATATATATATATATATATATATATATATATATATATATATATATATATATATATATATATATATATATATATATATATATATATATATATATATATATATATATATATATATATATATATATATATATATATATATATATATATATATATATATATATATATATATATATATATATATATATATATATATATATATATATATATATATATATATATATATATATATATATATATATATATATATATATATTAGTTCTTTAAAATCTTAAAATTCATGTGCATAAAACTTAATGAATCGTTTTATTTTTATTCGCCAAATTTTATTTACTTTCCCGAAATAATGATTTCTTTGGCTCGTTCCTCTGAAATATACATTTAAATCTCTCCGTTAATTCCATTTTCCTCGCGACGTTGAATATATAACAAGGAGAAAGAAACGAGGATGGAGGGAGAGGGGGAGGGTAGAGGGAGGGGGAGGGTGAAGGGGGAAGGGGGAAATCTTGTATTGAATTCTTTTTATCTTTTTTTTTTTCTTAATTTTGTAATCGAGAGTTTGTCCTTTTTTTTTTTCTTTTTTTTTCTTCTTCCATTTTCCTTAAATTAGAAATCGGGAATTTGTCCTTTGTTTGTCCCTTTTTTTCCCTTTCTTGGATGTATTTCAGTGACCTCGATTTTATTTCGTTCTCTTCTTCCTAAGTTAAAAATAATGGGATTCCAGTCTATGCTGCGAAGCTGCGAAATCATGAAGTAATTATTATGAATCACACTCAAAATTGTATTTGAGAGCTGATCTCGATATTTGCTAAAAAAAATATATAAATATATTTGTTAATAGTAATAATAATAATAATAATAATAATAATAATAATAATAATAATAATAATAATATCCTTAAAAAATATATATATTTTTAATTATTTTAATGAAAAAACTGCTTAATTTTTTTTTAATTTTAAATAATTTAAAATTCACTTTAATAATTTTGTTAATTAATAATACAACTTACCGAAAATGTCTAGTAAGTTGAAATTATTTTAAAAACTTATCCACAGATATATATATGATATATATATATATATATATATGTATTATATATATATATATATATATATATATATATATATATATATATATATATATATATATATATATATATATATATATATATATATATATATATATATATATATATATATATATATATATATATATATATATATATATATATATATATATATATATATATATATAAAAATCATTTGAGCATGAAAAGATTATATAATGGATATGAATATAATAAAGTTAAATACATATACTATCTATTATGCACATCACAATCATCAATTCCGTGTGTCAGAGGATTACGAGTAGCAAATTTCCATTTTTTTTTTTTTTTTTTTTTTTATTTTTATTTTATTTTATTTTTTTTTTTTTGTTCATATATATAATCAAATGCGTCACTTTTCGGTGATGACAAAAGTTTTGTCGCTTCGAAATCGAATGAGCGTCACACAATTTGCTGAGCAAAACGACAACGGGATTCGATTCGAGAAAGAAATTCCAATTTCATGAATATGGTTCCTCATTCTTTTTGTTTTAGCTTCAGACTCAAATGAATTTTTGCATAGGCGAAACACATATATATATATATATATATATATATATATATATATATATATATATATATATATATATATATATATATATATATATATATATATATATATATATATATATATATATATTATATATATATATATATATATATATATATATATATATATACTATATATATATATATATATATATATATATATATATATATATATATATATATATATATATATATATATATATATATATATATATATATATATATATATATATATATATATATATATATATATATATATATATATATATATATATATATATTCGAAAAAAGTTACAGACCAAAGAACTACCTTTTAATCACTCCTACTTTCAACCCTGAACCCTGTTAAATAGTTAGGGTATTTTATGCTACAAATCTCTTCTACGTTAAAAAAAAAAAAAAAAAAAAAAAAAAAAAAAAAAAAAAAAAAAAAAAAAAAAAAAAAATTTACTAAATCAAAACCTAGATTCTTAAATTTTAATAAAGATCCTTTAAATATCATAAAAAATAAAGTAAAGGTGAAGGGTGTATAAAAAAAAAAACGTGTCAAAATTAGTCAGTATATGAGTAAATTATGTATCTGAATATTCTCTTCAATCACTGATTCTTTAAATGATCTTCCATGCAAGACTGGCTAGCTATAAACCGTATGATAAGTTTCACGAAGAAAAAAATTTAAAATATAATAAAAATGTAATTTTTTTTTCATTTTCTTTTTTTTATTATTTTTATAAACATCTTAAAGAAGTAACATCAAAAAATCTCACGCTTCTTCTTCACAAGAATCATGCTTTGCCTTTGCCATTCACATTTAATAATTGGAGTAAAGAATGATTAAAGATAAAGTGATAAACTAGATTGGGTAACTTTAATGAAATTAGATTAAAAAAATCCTATTTCATATTTATAAGTTAAAGATTTAGAAAATGAAATTTATTTTAAAAGAGTCGATAGTAATAAGATATGATATAAAGACTTTAAAATGTTAAGAGAGAGAAAAAAAAATCCGAGTAAGATATAGAGAAAGGAAAAAGAGGATCAGAGAGAGAGAGAGAGAGAGAGAGAGAGAGAGAGAGAGAGAGAGAGAGAGAGTAAGAGAAAGAGAAAGGAAAAAGAGGATCAGAGAAACAGACAGAGAGAGAGAGAGGTTTTGTTAATGTTAGCATTGTTAAATACGAAATGATTTTTCAATCCTTGAATGAATAATACTTTATTCTTATAAACTTCTATGATTTTCTTTAACAGTTTTCTAAACCCGAACCAGTTCCTTAATTATATATATATATATATATATATATTATATATATATATATATATATATATATATATATATATATATATATATATATATATATATATATATATATATATATATATATATATAAGAGAGAGAGAGAGAGAGAGAGAGAGAGAGAGAGAGAGAGAGTACTGTTCTCACATTTGGGGTGGTTCCGGTTTCATTATTTTTTTTGGATAAGGTTGAGTCTAAGGCTAAAAGAGTAATTACTGTTCCCGTCTTTAAAACTCCGGTAACTCTCTTTCTCTGTGACTTGACGTTGGAGCACTCTCTTTTCAATAGGTACTACAGAGGTTGGTGCTCGAGGAAGTTGACCTCTCGCATTCCATCACTATTGAGTAGCCCTCGCAGCACAAGAGGTGCCTTCCTTGGTTGCACATGAACTTTGTGTGAGCATTGCAAACTCTAGACTTGCACGTTGTGGTTCCTCTTTCTTTCCAGCTACCTCTGTTCTGAAGAACTCCCTACCATCTTGTTTTTTGTGGAGTATTTAACCTACCTCTCTTTAAATCTGTCTGCGCCCACCTAAGGAATCTACGTTAGGGTTGGGATTGGGTCGGTTTTCTTTTATCTTTTAATTTTGCCCCATACTTAAAAAG
>SEYY01020717.1:55000-60000 GCA_009176605.1 Armadillidium nasatum | reverse complement strand
TATTTAACAATATCAATTAAGAACCTAAGTTCACTATTTGGCGAACTTAATACAATAGGAATTACACAACCATATATATATATATAGATATATATATATATATATATATATATATATATATATATATATATATATATATATATATATATATATATATATATATATATATATATATATATATATATATATATATATATATATATATATATATATATATATATATATATATATATATATATATATATATATATATATATATATATATATATATATATATATATATATATATATATATATATATATATATATATATATATGGTCCCAGGGTGGGGGGAGAGGGGGAGGATTAGAAACTCTCCCCAGAAAGAATGCGACAAAAGTTTAAATTAATAATTATAAATGTAGTTCCTCCATAATCTTTCTTTATTACTTTTAACTAAAAATATTTGCAAATCATCCTTTCAAATTACATTTTATAAAAAGGAGTTACATTCAGAGTGAAAAGCAGGCAAAGAATTCCACAGCTCAGAAATAACTGGGAAATAAATAAAATATTCTATTCTCCAAACTAAAATCATGAAAAGACGTTGCAAATTTCCAAACATTATTTTACGGAAGAGACGCAACGCCCCCAGAAATGCTGGAGCACAATTCCCAATTATTAATATTTGTCACAGTACAAAATGAAAACGTGTCAAAAATAATATTAAAAGTCGAAGTTATATTAAAGTGTGAACTACTGAGTAGGTAAATTATTTTCCCTTTTCAAACTCTGGATCCGACTTCAATTTCAACTCCGTTATTTTAAAATTGCACTACTTCGACTCCCCATTTACACTTACGAAATCATCAATTTTTAAGATATGAAATTCATGAATTATAAAAACAAAAAATTCTTTTTATTACTGTTTGACTCCGATTTCGAATCCGGATCGGGATTCGGGTCCTACTCTAGCTCGGCAACTTTCTCCTCCGTATCCCTGCTTAAAGTACATAATTTGCAAACGACTTTTGGCATTGTTCTCGTCAGAAAATAAGTAAATTTGGATTAATTCAAGATATGAAAACTATTTAATAGAAAGATGAACAGACCAAAAAAGAACAATAACAACTGTAAGAAATAAAAAATTCACACAAACTAAACAGAAATCCAAATTCCTCCGAAGATTTTGAAAACTATTTGTAACATGAAGTTCCAATGATTATTTATTATATTTATTAAACGAAAAATATGTCTACATTCTTAGCACGTGCAGTAGGAAGCAGAAAGGTATATAAAGAGATGTTTTTGAGTGTAAAAAGATGGAAAGAGAGAGACACACACGCAGAGAGATAAAGAGAGAAAGAAATAAACATGTGAAGTAGTTGAATTTCAAAGAATTAACACTCATATGCTTGAAGTGACCCACTCTGGAAACCACATCTGGGTAAGAGAGATTAAAAATATAAAGTATTGAAGGCTAAAAGTCAGATGAAAAAGCAAATTTAAAACTGGTACTATATATATATATATATATATATATATATATATATATATATATATATATATATATATATATATATATATATATATATATATATATATATATATATATATATATATATATATATATATATATATATATATATATATATATATATATATATATATATATATATATATATATATATATATATATATATATATATATATATATATATATATATATATATATATATATATATATATATAATAAAAAAAGCATATATATTTCTGGATTTTTGTTTCACTAATTAAAATATTTTTGAGTTCTTTCGTTTCTCCCAAAAAAATAAAATCATTGAATAAATAAAAAGCAAACATTTTGAAATTAAAATTTAATAAAGGAGAATGCGAAGTAAACAAAACTCTTCAGTTGAATCCTACAGAAAAGTCCTTTAGGTCCTTTTTAACAGCAATAGCCTTAAAATAAAGCATTTTTCCCTTACTTTTTTTATGCCAACGCTCATAAATATGGGCATACAGACACTCACACACACACACACACACACACACATATATATATATATATATATATATATATATATATATATATATATATATATATATATATATTATATATATATAGTATATATTATATATGAGACTAGAAAGTGATTTCCCTCATGAGTCAATTATAAACTGACTTCAAAACGATTTCAAATCAAGCAAAGGATTGCTCAAGACAATCAATTCAAGCTCACACTAACAGATCTTTCGGATGCGATTTACTACTCGAATATTTGGAATAAAAATCTTGTTTCAAATTTTCACAAAAATCTGGTCAACCGAAAACTAAATGTTTACATAATTCCTATATATTAAAGCATTTGTATACGTATATATAAATGCTTTAAAAGGTCTTGGTTATCCCTGTCTTCTAATAACATAAAACGAGTGTAAAAACATTTTCAGATAAAATAAATCATTTCATGAACCTTATAAATTTTTTTAAAGATCCATCGCTTGCTTGAGCCAAGGTAGAATCTATGATACTTTGAAATTGTTCTTATTAAAAGATATTTTGAAAATTGGTTAATGATTACCCTGAATCAGAATGGCCATATCGGATCTGAAAAGAACAAATTACTGCCACTCATGTAAAATTTTTTAGTCAAACCTAATATGAATACCTCTCTCTTCCAAGATCAAACCTCGCCAGTGAATCATAATAAACTATGTGTCATTCTAAAAGCTTTGTAAATGAAAGCTAGAAGTTCCTCTATTTGGATCTAGCAGAGATTTTGTTGTTTATTTTTAAATGACCAATAAAAGGAAAAAGTTAAAAGAAACCTCAAATCAAACTGGTCGATTTTGAAATTAAATGATGTAGGACCTGATGATAATAGATAACCACATTTGCAAACAGAAATAATTCATTCTTCTCATATATATATATATATATATATATATATATATATATATATATATATATATATATATATATATATATATATATATATATATATATATATATATATATATATAGAGAGAGAGAGAGAGAGAGAGAGAGAGAGAGAAGAGAGAGAGTTTGAAGGAAAGAGAGAGTGAGCATTTGCTTAATTAAAGAAAAATAATAGCAAATTAAAGTAAACACACGAAGGAATCTCCATAATCACACTGAGCAAACAAAGCATTTATTTATAAATTGGAAATATTCACTCTTTATTAAAGTACACTTATGCTGCAAACTTTTTTATGGAATTTCTTTTACGTTTTTAAAGTTTAAATTATTTTTTGCAAACTTTTAAAAGTTTAAATCGTATTTTTCATACATAATTTATCTTCTGCTGAATTAGTTCCGAAACCTTTTTCCATCTCTCTCTCTCTCTCTCTCTCTCTCTCTCTCTCTCTCTCTCTCTCTCTCTCTCTCTCTCTCTCTCTCTCTCTTCCAGGTCCTTGCATTTAATTTTCACCTTTAATAATAGTCCTATCTACTGTATGTATCTATCAATCCATTTTATCTATCTATTATTATCTATCTATCTATCTATCTACCTATTTATCTATCTATCTATCTATCTATCTATTATATCTATCTATCTATCTATCTTGCGGTGTTCTAAATTCTATCAATTTAAATTATCTTTTCATTTGTTTGTCAACCAATATTTTTACTTTTCTGTATCTTCCAAATTCTCTCTCTCTCTCTCTCTCTCTCTCTCTCTCTCTCTCTCTCTCTCTCTCTCTCTCTCTCTCTCTCTCTCTCTCTCTCTCTCTCTCTCTCTCTCTCTCTCTCTCTCTCTCTCTTACCCTTTCTCTTTTATCCTCTCTTGATTTTTTACCGTATATATAAATAAATGCAAGCAAGTAAACATGAATATGTAAATTGCGGTGTACATCAGTGCTAAAAGGGACGTTTTTTGGGGAGAAAGTTAGAACTCGATTTGAATAATTTTTTTTTCTCTTAAAGAAATCATTTGGCATGCTCGAAACACGTCCTATCAGCAAGATGGCCACCTTTGTAAAACTTTTTTTCCTTGTTTATATATATATATATATATATATATATATATATATATATATATATATATATATATATATATATATATATATATATATATATATATATATATATATATATATATATATATATATATATATATATAACAGCTTACCACCGCTCACGGGCTAAGCCCTTTTCTAGGAAGGGGCAGAAATTTAAAAGAAATCCCAGCCTAGCGCAAATCTCTCATATGAGCCCAGACGGAGGACTTGAAGAGAGGAAGAAAAATAGAAGATGGTAGAGAGTTCCACAGAACAGAAGTGTCTGGAAAGAAAGAAACGCCAAAACGAATAAGCGTGAGGTTTTCCACATTCACACAAAATTCATGAGAAGACATGGCACCACTCAATGGTGGTGGAATGCGAGAGGTCAATTCCCTTGAGCATCTGCCGTTGTAGTACCTATGCAAAAGAAATAGTCCACCAACATGACTAAATGACCAAATGAATAAAATTGAGAATGACTAAAAATTTAAAAATAAGTAAAAGTCTTATAAACACTCATTCAAACGTACAAAAAAAATTAATAATAATAATAATAATAATAATAATAATAATAATAATAATAATAATAATAATAATAATAATAATAATAATAATAATAATAATAATAATAAAACTGGGAAGAACAAAACATTATGCCAGCCCCACACTAACACCAATTATCATATATATATATATATATATATATATATATATATATATATATATATATATATATATATATATATATATATATATATATATATATATATATATATATATATATATATATATATATATATATATATATATATATATATATAAATGATTTAAAGGACAATGGGAAATGACGTGTTGGAAAGAAGAAAAATACAAAGAAAAAAATATTTTCTTGACAAAAATTTAAAAAACAAATAATGTTCAAGAAAACCTCAGAAAGTGCTACAAATTCCTTCAGAAAATCTAAAGAGAAGAAAGATATTTAAATATAATA
>SEYY01020717.1:45000-47500 GCA_009176605.1 Armadillidium nasatum | reverse complement strand
CATCAATAATTTCTTCAATATTAAGAGACTTATAGCTTAATGGTAGGGCTTTCAAAATAGGCACGGGATCTTAGTAATAAACATTTCACAATATTTATATTATGAAAATAACGTACGCATTCTATTAGAATTTCTTCAACTTAAACCAAAGTAAAGATATAATAAGTAGTAATGAAATCGAAAAGCAATTTTGCCTGCCATAGATTATGACGCATGTTGCTACTTTCCAAGTTCAAATAAACGAAGAAACGTAATAGTGACGTCATTCTATTTTCGACGTCCACCGATGAAAGTTGCCAGATTTAAATCAATTGACAATCACAGACTGAGAGTGTGTTCCACGAAATCTGGAGTGACGTCATTCAGAGAAAATTTAGTAAAATCTTGATTTTCGTGGAACACTTCGCTATAGCAAATGTCAGCCGATCTCAATAAACAATAGTAAATATATATCAATATCAGTCATATAATTAATTGAGGAATCCCTTTAATTAATTTCAAAAATGCCATTTGTAGGAATATTACCAGTTAAATTAAAATTTTTAAAAAGACTTTGGCGGCAGCAATGATTAAAAACATTGGAATCAATGAAATTCGGAATAATTGAAAATAATTAATTTGTTTAATTTAAAATAAATTAATGATCAGAAAATGGTAAAATAATTTTCTGTAATAATTTGCATATCTAAAGAATGTTTATAAAAGGTATTTAATTTTAAGGAAGGCCTTGACCTCTAACTTCTCTATGTTTGTTTACATCACGTGACCATTCCAGATTGAAACCTCGAAAATTAAAGATAGAAATTTCTATCTTCAATTTTCGCTGCAGCGAGCAGAAAATTACTGCAGTAAAACTCGTAGAACACGATTTATGGAACGCTTTTGCACTCTTTGAAATCTTTAAAGAATCTTGATCATGAAACACACCCTGAAATTCTTTATTGTATGTTTGTCAGAATTAATAGCAAACAGTTTTAAAAAAGTTTCCACAATTTCTAAAAAAATTATAATTAATAAAGTTTGGATTACATGGGAATATATATATATATATATATATATATATATATATATATATATATATATATATATATATATATATATATATATATATATATATATATATATATATATATATATATATATATATATATATATATATATAAGTTGGAAACTTGTTTTAATATTTAAGATCCATATATGCTTTGGACCAAAAATTCTTATCGATGATTGGCTGAAAAAAAAAAACCTTGCTTGATTTTTCATCCGAAAAAGTATGAAAAGGAGCAAAAAAAGGTTCGAACCATTTCTTAGAATGAAAATTTTGGTTTTGAAGGTACAATATTGAACTTTGGGGCGGCTCATATTGGGGCGACTGATGTATATGTGCATTCTTGTAAAATTTTAATAGCATCAATTGTTTCCGATGTCACAGGTTCCTTTTTTTTTTTTTTTTTAATAGCGTTTTTGTCATTTGACCAGTTTAACCCAAATTTTTAGTAACACTGTAGAAAAACCTTGTCTTAACAAATAGTTTTCAGGTTTGTTAATATGTATCCCTAGAAAAAGGTTCTGACTCTAAAAATGATTGGAAAAAAAATGCTTTGCAATTTTTTCAAATTTTTAAAAAAATATTTTGGCTATAATGTTTCTCTTGCGATACCTATCAAAACTTCTCTCAAATAATTCCTGAAAGTTTGGGCCAGATCAATCCAGCGACAAGACCTTGACGTCAAAAAAAAGATGGGTTGTGAAAAATCAAAAATTTCTCTACAACTTGCCCTTCTTTTTGTTATACCTTTTTTGTCACTTAACCGATATGGGCCAAATTTTTTTTTACAGACTCCATATAGATAGACCTTCTCTTCAATTTATTTTCAGACAAGTTTTTTATATATATATTTCTAGAAAAAACATACGAGCAAAATATTTTTAAAAAAAATTTGAAAAATAAAATTTTTTTTTCAAAAATTTTGTTGAAACTATTTTGATTATCTTTTTTTAGGGACCTAATTCAAAAAAGTGTCCAAAATTTTTTTAGATATGTTCATCCTGTAGTGTGTCTGAAAATTTGGGCTTGGTCGGCCAAAAAAAAAAGTTGAATCAAAAAGAAGAAGTACCACTGAAATGCCAAAATTTTAGCACTGCAAAAATTTTATAAGAATGCAAAACTACAACTACGTATCTCGCCAATAATGATCATTCACCAAATTTGACGGTGGTTCCTTTAAGATTAAATATTTTATTCCAAAAAGGGGAAAAAAAAAAAAATGTCCCCTCCGTCTTAAATTTGTAAAAAAAAAAATTCATTTGTAACAATTTGAATCCGGATTCAGATTCGAGTTTTTTTCTTATGAATTCGGATTCAAGGAGTTCAAAAAGGGCATATTCGGATTCGAACATTTCCCACACATGTGGATTCGGAAAGTTTCCGGATTCGCCCGGATCGCCCATTACTGTATATATATATATATATATATATATATATATATATATATATATA
>SEYY01020717.1:35000-40000 GCA_009176605.1 Armadillidium nasatum | reverse complement strand
ATTATTATTATTATATAATTAATAATATTATCCTATTTGTACAGTTGATATTTCAGATAAAACGTTTTATGTTTATGATATTTATTTATTTAATTTTTGTAGTAGTAATGGTGTCTCTAAAATGTTCAAAGAGCAAAACTGAATTAAGTATTGGTTTGGATTTGATTGTAATAGTCCATAAAAGAAATAATCAACATCTATTTAAACAAATAATAATGTACTTGTTGACTTCACATCCTCATTTCAAACAACTTGCTGAAAATATTTTAAATTTTAAAATTCCAAAGATCTTTTTATATGTCATAGTTGCAAGAAGAAATAGAGAACACTCCCCAATGTGAGACCCGTACTTCTGCTCAAATATGTTATAACTGTGCTACTCTTTGGTTTTTCCTTACTTCAGTCAAAGTATAAATAAGTAATGAAATGCAATACTATAAAAGTCTGCATAACGGTTCTGTGAAAGATTCGATGACGATGACTCAATTTCAAGAAATATTTTGTCAATGATTGGTCAATTATTTTAAATCTGGCAACTTTCATCGGGGAATGCCGAAAATAAGATTACATCACTTTATCATCCAGAATGTTTATTTGAACTGATAAATATCAATTTACCTCATAATTTAAAGCAGGCAAAACTGCTATTCGATTTCATTACCTTATATAATTATAATCATGTATACTATACTTCAGTTTGTTTGTTCTACTACTGAATAGTTTAAATTCACTGATAAAAGTCCGGTGCTTGAAGTGATGTTAGCACTGTAAATTGTAACCAAATTTAATGATGTAGGATTTAATATTTATTAAAAATAGTGATGAGGGAAATTCAATATTGCGAAAAAAATTTGTCTCTCTTCATATAAAAAATCTCACTAAAAAAAGAAACTTAAACTGATGGTACAAATATTTTGTACTAGTATCAGTGATAATATAAAAGACTCGGTGAGTTGCTAGACAATGCCATTTCCACGATTATATTAAAAATGATAAGCTTGCTTTACAATACACAATAGTTTTTGCTAATTTGTTTGGTTATCTCATATTGAAACGTTATGTTATCACTGATAAAAAGGAAAAGAATTTTAAAAAAATTCTTTTCATAAAAGATATTTAATAATTGTCTAGTATTTCACACTGCAAAATGAATAGATAATTAATTCATCTACTTATTGGGTAAATGGATAGATAATTGGTCTAGGCATTTTGTAGCTAAAAATTTCAACCTTACTGTTCGATCAAGTTAAACCTATTTCTCATTAATATATTTTTTTAACCTGATATTGTTATTATTATTATTATTATTATTATTATTATTATTATTATTATTATTATTATTATTATTATTATTATTATTATTATTATTTTTATTATTATTATTATTATTATTATTATTATTATTATTATTATTATTATTATTTTATTATTATTATTATTATTATTATTATTATTATTATTATTATTATTATTATTATTATTATTATTATTATTATTATTATTATCATTATTACAGCAAATATATCATCTACGAACGAAACAGAAAGAGTTGTGTGAGTTTATTAAGTCGTTTCTATATATTGAAAATAAAAGTGGCTCCAGAATGGACCCCTATGGAATACCAGTTTTTATTTTTAAAAAGTGTTAGAAAGTATATCACCCAACTTTACATAATGTTTTCTTCCTTTGAGGTAAGTTTTAAACCACTGTAAGTTTAAACTATCGAAACCCAGTCCATTTAGTTTGGTTAATATGATATCATGGTCTATTGTGTCAAACGCTTTGGTAAAATCTAATAACAGAAGGGCAGACTATCTTTATATTCTAAATTTTTTTAAAGATTTTCAGTCAGACAGATAAGTGCGTCCGAAGTTGAAGGTTCTTTTTTTGAAACCAAACTGAAAATTGCTATGTAATGAGTTTGAGGTGAAATATTCGGTCCGCTGCTCAAATATTATTTTTTTCGAATATTTTGCTAATCGTATGCGTGATGGATATTGGTCTGTAGTTTTTAAGGAGGGAAGGATTGGCTTTTTTTATTTGTGGTTTGGGACGCTCAAGATACTACATTTTTTATTTTTTTAGTTCGGCCAATTATATTTTGGACATCTAATGGAGTAATATTTTCAAATGAGAATTGTGAGTTGCCCTGAGATAAAAATGTTTCAAAGTTAATTTGGTTTGCTGATCCATTTGTTAAAATGTCCTTTCTAATATTGATAAAATAACTATTAAGTGAATCTTCAATTTTCTTTTGGTATGATGAGACTTACCATTTATTGATATTAGGTTTATAATGTTGGTATGCTCTTTGTTTTATTGATTAGATTGTTTATGAGGCTCCAAATTACTTTTGAATTATTTTTTAACTCGCCGAATTTATCAGTATAATATTTTCTTTTCACCTTTTTGAATAGTGCTTTTTTATACAGTTCGCCACCACTCACGGGCAGAGCCCTTTTCAAGGAAGGGGCATATATAAAAGAGAAAAGGGGAAGAAAACCCACCCCTACTCGAACCTAACGCACATCTCTCAGGTGAGTATAGATTAAACCCTTGAAGAGAAGATTAAATGCATTAGGAAAAATAGATAATGAATGTTAGAAAAGTATAGAAAAGATTTCCATCGTCACGCTTCAGAGATCAGGGTCAAAAGAGTTTGAAAGTAGGTAAGTACTTAGACTTAACACTATGGAAAGAAAGAGACAACACAACGGCAAGCCTTGGATTTCCAGCATCAACAAAATTTATTGCTTATGTTTAGACTAAGAATGTTAATTAATGTTATTTACATTACAAGTGAGACGGGAGAGTCATCGTAGAATATGTATTTTAATTTAATGGCTTTTCTAATATGCAGTGGTTCATTTACATTTCTATCTGCATTCATTGGCTTTCCTATAACTGATTTTTATAGGATTAATAAATTGTAGTAGTAAATTTAAAGAGTAAATAAATGGCAATAATATAAATGATAAATAAATGATAATAGTAAAATAACTTTGTATGTATTATTAATAGAATATAGGTAGGTAAGTATAAAAAGCAGACAGTTTGAGCGATATTTATAGAAGGTAAAATTTCGCTGGCTATATTAACAACGATAGTAAATCGCATTGTTCTCTCCATTTTTTTTTTCGCTATATGTAACTTGCAAGGAAGAAATTCAACCCCAGTGTAACTTCAATAATAATTAATATCGCAACATGTTATTTACAATAATAATGTAAATATACCATAAAATTTATAATAATAATGATAATGATTACAATAGCAATAACAATGTCAATAATATTATCATTATTTATAGTAAAATTAATTAAAATAATAATAAAAGTAAGAGAATAATAATAATAAATATATAATAATAATAATAATAATAATAATAATATAAATATAAATATATAATAATAAAAATAATAATAATAATAATAATAATAATAATAATAATAATAATATAATAATAATAAATATAATAATAATAATAATAATAATATATAATAATAATAAATAATAATAATAATAATAATAATAATAATATAATAATATAATATATAATAATAATAATAATAATAATAAATAATAATAATAATAATAATAATAATAATAATAATAATAATAATAATAATAATAATAATAATAATAATAATAATATATAATAATAATAATAATAATAATAATAATAATAATAATAATAATAATAATAATAATAATAATAGCAGTTTTAATTATAATAACCAATCTAAGAATTAAATTTTCTTATTTCTATCCGTTTAAGTAACGTCCTATTAGTACTTGCTGAGATCTAACGGAAGTATTGGGAGAGGTGAGGGTAGGAAGAGAAGTAATTAAGTTTACAATCGGAAGCGTAGTTTGGAAGAGGGTGAAGGAGATGGTGAGTAATGAGGAAGTGGTCATATGCTGGAAGAGATGCGAAACCATTATTCAGGGATCGTTTCCGGTGGAGCCCAATTGGATTTCATAATTTTTGCAATTTGATACTATGAAGAAGTCACAGTTATTGTTTTGTTCTTAAAATAATAATAATGATTATTGCAATAATAATAATAATAATAATAATAATAATAATAATAATAATAATAATAATAATAATAATAATAATGAATAATAATAATAATAATTAATAATAATAATAATAATAATAATAATAATAATAATAATAATAATAATAATAATAATAATAATAATAATAATAATAATAATAATAATAATAATAATAATAATAATAATAATAATGATAATAATAATAATAATAATAATAATAATAATAATAATAATAATAATAATAATAATAATAATAATAATAATAATAATAATAATAATAATAATAATAATAATAATAATAATAATAGCAACAAAAAAAATGAAAAATTTGTTTGTCAGGTGCTTCCTCGTAGTATCAAGATTTCGAAGCCTGACACTCATTCGGCCGATAGAATATTGGCTGCCATTAGATATTCGTCCAGTTCGGCTTTGTTTTGGATTTTGATTGCTTCATCAGTTGGCGATTTTTTTGATGTATAGTTTGCCATTTTTAACGTAACCGGAATATATATAAGATTTCTATGGTCCTTTCGTATAGCTAAAGATTTTTTTTAAAAAGATCTTTATTTTTCTATTATGTATTTATTAATGTAGATATTTGTCTTTTCTTTTACGCAAGAAGATATTAGTTTGGATTTTAGTCCTTCTATAATTTTTATTTTAAATCTGAACTGTCTTTTATCTTTATTTCTTTCTCAGTCACCAGTTTATTTAGTACCTAATCAATATATTTCACTTTCTGCATTTTCATTTAGTTTTAATTTCTCCTCTATCATTTTTGCAATTTTTTTTTTTTTTTTTTTTTTTTTTTTTTTTTTTTTTTTTTTTTTTTTTTTTTTTTTCATTCAGAGAATACAAATATTTTTTATATGTTCCTGTTGGAGCAGTTCTTCGGATTCCTCGATTATCTGTACCGTGTTTCGGATCTCAGATAA